>VCRD01001363.1:52012-72670 GCA_006783055.1 Trinorchestia longiramus
CTGCTCCAGCGGTCAATACTCGAATACTTAGAGCTGGTTCTCCTTGGTATGATGGAGCACCACTGCTTCAGCGGTCAATACTCGAATACTCAGAGCTGGTTCTCCTTGGTATGATGGAGCACCACTGCTTCAGCGGTCAATACTCGAATACTCAGAGCTGGTTCTCCTTGGTATGATGGAGCACCACTGCTCCAGCGGTCGGAATACTCTAATTATAATTAGAGTATAATAATAATTAAAGTATTTAATAAATTAAAGTATTAATAAATTAGAGTATAAATAATAAACCAATAATAATAATTATTATTGTGATCCCAACGCTACGGATGAAGCAACATGCCCAAAAATGCAACTGTTCTTCATAGATTTTATTTAATGGTGAATATGACTCATGAAACCTTGTGAACAAAAAAGTGTACTTTTGAAATTGAGTTTCATTTCTAGTTCTGTGAACACGACAGTAAATTTAAGACATTGCTTGTGGTGTAACGCTAAATTATTAAGTTTGCAAAGAGCCAGGAATAATTTTTCACCAAAATGTATTAAAATAACAGGCTTTCCTAATCAACGCTACTCAAAAATGTAGTGAATAACTTGAATGAATGTGAACATGGATTACTAAATGATGAATAACTAGAATGAATAAATGAATGTAGACATGGATTACTAAGTGATGAATAAATGAATGAAAGATTGAATGAAAATACTAAACAATTGAAACTATTTTGAGACTAAGTTTAGTTTTTGCTACGGGAAAATTTCGCCCACTAATTATACACTTTCACTTATGTCTGATGTTCGTACGATTAAATTCTGCTTAAAACTAAAATCTCACATTTGTACAGTTTTATGAATGAAGTATTGTTTTAGTACACCATGTATTTGTAAGCCTTAATGCAGTGGTGCCAGCCTCATTGTGTTTCTCAAATTATTCGTTACTTGAACTAAAATACAAGTGTAATACAGTTTTTATTTTAAAAGTGTTGAATTCTTTGGAAAGAACAGAAAATGCAGCGCGCGTAGTCAATTTGATCTAAACGTGAGTCTCTATGCCTACCATCTATCTATAAAAACTCCTTTATTATTGAATCAGTTAAAAATATAGACCATACCTCACTAGCAAATTCAGTGTCTGAACAATGTATCACTGTTACTTTATGCAACATTTATGTATACCGAAGCTCATGAACTAGAAATGAAAAAAATGTCCAGCTGACCCTCTGTCGAGGCATCAATTCAGCAGAATAAGGATTTTCGCTGCCCAAAGACACAAAAGAATGCTCTCATTGTCCCCAGGTCATGATTATGCATGGGGTAATTTGGACGACGGCTTTCATATTTGCAGTAAGGCACTTGGAAATACGAGAACAGAGTCAGGCCGAAAGGCTGTTGAGCCGACTTTTTGCTGAGTAATATCCTCATTTGCTGAAGAATGGAACTTCACCGGCCTGCACAGCCAACAACTTCAACCAAAGACTCTTGACTGATTGAAGAAATCTAGCAAGAAATTTTCGTTTAGGCGACATTCCAGTGCACGCCACCAGATATCGGCAAATACATTTTTTTTCTGATGTACAAGTCGAAGTGTCGTACTAGCGTCAAGAGTTCTGAAAGGAGGCTTCGAAAACTTAGCTGTGCAGTAGACTGTGAAATTGAAATTTCCTTTTTTTAAACAGAGAAAAATTTTGAATTTTCATGTTCGCTAATATTGCAGGTGTTGCTTGCACATGTAAGCCAATGTCAAATTTCGAATCTATGAAATACATTCTTGATTTTGCTTCACTCATGAAGCACTAGAAGTTTGCCTGAGATTAGTTGTGGATACCTTCTATTGTCTTACAAAAGTAAAAACTGATTTAGCTAATTATTATACGCGCATTTTGTTCAAGTATGAAATTTCAAAATATGCTAAGGAATTGGAATTCGATTGACAATTCGAGAGTCTTAACATAGAAGTGTTTTGTAGATATGATTTATAGACACAAGTTTAAATTATGCTTTCTATGTCTTGCCTGGTATTGCATTTGGTGTTATGTAGCATAGGTTTTAAAGCATAATTTCATACTCAATAACACAATATTGCAGAAACTTTATGTTAATAAAATCCTCATGAATTTCACCTCTGAACTCAACTCTTTTCTGCGTATGAAACCAGATCCTGTTCATAACATTCCAAGTATACTTTTAGACATGTTTAAATATTACTTAAAAACGTAATATTCATCAGACTGCAATCGATATCTCCCTTTCACTAGCAACAAAAGTCGTCTGGAGCAATCTGCATTTACACAGTTCTGGATGCTCATATCTGCATGTTCTTGACGCGCATACAAAAACTCAAGTCAGGACAATTTGCAGATTGAAGAAGCAGTACAGAATTGGACGGCAAGTTTAGCAGTTTAGAATAGAAGTGCATGAAAGAGAACGGAAGACTCGCATGAAACTCTGTCACTGACGCTGCATCAGAGCTCAATCTCCTGAAGAGTGCTGTAAAACACAAAATCTCTGTTCATATTGGGACTTACTCGCGATATCGGATTACATATTGGGACTTACTCGCGATATTGGATTACATTTATGCACTCCAACCAACCACATTGAAAATGCGAATGAGACGATATGAATGTTTATTTTTAAGTAGTAATGGATAATGGTATGTATACTGGATTTATCTTTATAGTGCTCGTGCTTTCTACTAGGAAATAAATTTTGTTTATTGGTTTCGCTGTTAAACATAGTTCCATAAATATGATAGCTATTGCATGTTTGCAGAGAAACATGAAATTTCCGTTCCAAGAATTTATCAAGAGCTATTGGTCTCTTGCAACCATTAAGCTCAATGTTCGTTTAAGTAAATCCCTTTTATCTCTTACCTCGAACCTATAGGTTGTTGTGACAAACTGTGATTCAATTTGTGGTTAAAATCAGGATTTTTTCCACTAAGTCTGATCAAAAATAATCAAACATGTTTTCTGTAGAGGAGGCCACTTTATAAAGAATATATGTATCTCATAGGATTCGATGTCCTACATGGGCGACTTTTTAACTGAGATGCTTGAGTCTGCACTAGAAAAAGAACCGACAGGAACAATCCGGAACCTCTCAATCCCGAAATTTGTATCAAGTTCAAATCTCGTCAGCATGAAATGGAGTCTGTGAGTCCGTGTCTTGTTGGAAACATACTGACGACCATTTGCGAATCAGCGGACAAGTCCACAGCTTTATTATCCTCTTTTTTTCGATTGTCGGAGCATAGACTTTGGGGAACAAAATGAATTTTATATGACATTCTGACTGAGAATAATGATGGCCTCTTGAAGACAACTTGAACAGGACGATGAATGAATAGAATAGGAGTGTATGAAAGAGATCGGGAGACTACTATTGTGTCTTTAAAATTAGTGTAACTTTGTGGTGTGGGTATCTGGTCCTTTTTATTTATCTATTCCAGCCTCCACGTCACACTACTAACACACACTTCAGATCTGCTCAGCTTAGTCCGAAGTGAGAAAATGGGGCTTAGTGAAGATTAATACATAGTGTAAGAAAAATGCTTAAACAACCAAGCATAATGTACAGGTTTATTCTCGTTACACACATTCACAAATTCATGTTTTAGTTCTTTATATCCATAAAAGTGCCGAATATGCAATATTCTTGAATGTAATCAACAGATGCCTACATGTAATCTGTATAGAGCATACGCTAGGAAATATTATTCAAATTGCTCAATTTTCGTTCGCAGAAGAGTTGTGTGTCTTTGTCGTTCCCCATATTTTAAGAAGTAGAAAATTTTTCTTATCACTTTTTGAGTTGAGATCAACGGGTGACCATTTGATTTGTTCATGAATATTAACATTCTACGTTATTTCATCATTCCCAATTCATATTGCCTGAGATTCTTCATTTTGATTTACGTACCTGTATAACGTACGCTGCAGGCTGTCGGTGATACATCAAACTGATTCATTGAAGTCAACAATCCTTCATTGATTAAATATGGCAGCACTTGATTGCAAGGCTCGCATATAGACTGCCATTTCATTCAATTTGTTAAGGTAAATTAAGGCTCCTGGAATCCCGTTATACGTGCATAGAGAAAATGTATGTAAACGTAAATTATAGTTGTTAGAATTCCTTTGTACGGGCTTGAAAATATGAGTGTTTTAATGTATGAATTAAAATGAAAATGTAAAGGCAAATTAAGGTTATTATGAAGGTCGTACATGCATACATATATGGATGAGGAAAAATTTTTATACCTTCGGTCATTTGAGTTAGTATTTGCTTAGAAAAATATTGGTAGACAGCAACTGTTCTCTTGATGTGACGTGAAAAGCTATGGCATATATGTAAGTCGCTCTGGATGGTAAGGAATCGTGAAAATCAAGCAAAATAAAATTTTTCTGCTGATGCCATAAGCTCATGCAGACACATGGGAACAAGTTGATAGCTTCAACATCATTGAATAAAATGTTCTATTCCTGATTTCCAAGCACATGAAACGAACAGTTATGTAGAGCCTATGTTTTTTGTTATCTTAATATTTTTAAGGCCGTACTAGGATTCTAAAAAAAGTATATCCGCCTCCTGTTTCATAATTTGAAACGGAAACACATTCGCATGTAAAGGGCTTTCCTTGCAATCGTCTATTTATTTAATATTTTGTATTTCTATTCTATACGTTTATTTCCATTGATTGGTTCCATTTCTTTCATTGCAATTATTCGGAAACATGTTTAAAACTTGATTCAGTCCATAAGTTTTATTCAAACGATATGAAACTCTAATTTAATGCTTTATATGAACTAATCTCGCATGCATATACTGGACTTGCAACAAAAAGACCGAAAGCCCTGAATATCAACGGTGGACGTAGCTTGAAAGTTGTGATTTTTTATGCAAGTAAAAACACTACGTGCTGTATTTTTAAATTTGAGTATGGCACTGATACAAAGCTGTAATGCTTTAGGATTTTGGCTGTTTCAGATAAAGTTTGCGCTTTTTCCTCTACTTCGAGTCGTGTTCTTTTTAGAAAAGAAGAAAAGTTAGCTTACCAATTGTCTTTACATGAAAGCCTGTGTAAGATCGAAGAAAGTTGAACTCAGATATTCAAAAAAAGTTGCACTCGTGCAAAATGCACGAGAAAATTAAAATCTTTCGTTCCGTAGAATTTTGCTAGTAGCAGACAGAGTACTTGTCAAATATATGATGCCATAGTGTTTTGTCCAGTAGAGGGAGACAATAACTTGACAAATATTTCGTTCAGTAGAATTATGTCCAGTAGAAGGAGACAAAAAAACGTGACAAAAATGTTATTCCATAGAATTGCGTTCAGTGGAAGGAGACAATAACTTGAATGAAGTTAGGAGCTGAGATCTACTAATTTATTCTTCATATCCTGGACAGAAACATGTTTAAAGTAGAATCCCAAAAATTTAGATATAAAGTTGATTTTAACTGTATCACGAACATTGTCCTGGTTTAATGTTAATTAGTACTTCACGATTGTGTCGAGCAATACGTTATTTCAAATATTAAATACTATTTCCTCAAACATGTGAAATAATCGTATCATGTTTTACTTTAGCAATACCGGCGAAGATTCGCTGCAAAATATTATGGTCCGCATTTTTGCGATAGCGCACAAGTTAGAGCATTTATTAATGTCGATGCAAACGACACATTATATGCATAAAAAATTACATTCAACAACATTGTACAATTCATGAACAATGAAATTTACGAGTGAAAGTAACAACGAATAACTGCATTTCCTTCACGTAAACCATCTTTGCAAGATTTTTTCGAAGAAAGCCATTCCCTCTCATTTCGGTGTAATACGTCTCAGAAAAGCGCCTTATGTGACGCACGTGGTGTACTACAGTCGCCTCTCAACAGAGTTGGACCTCATAAAGCAAGCTCGAATGGCACTGCCTTTTCCTAGCATTTCAGAAAAGGCTCAGAATTACAAGAGAACCTAACGCAGTGCGAAAAACGCACGACGAAATCGACGTTGTTTTAGATCTACTCACAAATGTTAACAGAAAACCAACACGTAAGGAGTGAAGGTTGTAGATATCTATCTATTTCTGAAGTGCTGTTTAGTTTCCAATGGTTTTGTTTTAGTTTGAAGTTAGTTTCAGGACGTCAGTAATGCAGATGCCGTCAGTAACGCTGCTCTAGGGCTTGCACTTATCTGTAAATGTTCGTATGTACTATAGAATGTTGTGGATGACATTCTGTGATAGCATGGGGAAATTTTACTGTCTATTGGTCAAAAATAGTCCTTACACAATTGATGTGCCAATGAAAAGGAATGAATATCACTGAATTTTATGGTTCATTCTCTGTTCTTTGCATATTAACTGTCTTGTTGTTAGATCCTTATGAGGAATTAACCAGGAACATATATCGAAATTTCATGTAAAAAATTAACATTTAGTTTTGAAAAGAGTGTGCACTGCTGTATTTTAGTGGTTGGTATTCGAATCAGATCAAGTCGAGAGTCTGCAAGATGAACGGGACAAGCGAAATATTTAAGCCTTTCATTGGTCATGACAAAGTTTGGGTGTAATTCAATTTACCTCAGACTTAACATTGAATTAATGAACTCCATTCGAAGGCAACTGCGGAACGTGTTCAGTCACAAATAACTTCAGAAATTAAATGAGTGCATGAAGGTTAATTTGATCTTCATTTAATAAGGAATGCTGTAACTTATATTTTTGCTTCATACGTTGAATTAAGGCATAATTTTGCAACTCCACAGGTACCCTGCTTTATTCATCGTTCATTCCTACTACACATTTCTTTATTCGAAGAATATCCTCATGTAACGAAGTGTAATAAAACAACTGTGTGAGTCAATTAATATTGCAGGATGCTTCATAACACATGAGAAATGATTTTTGTCTAATTTGCATGCAGCAATGGCATTCCAATACAATACGTAAAGCAACATTCTTTCCCTTACAGCAATCCAATCTCCAAGCATAGACATAACATCGCTGTGAGTGAATGAAAATTTACAAGAATTTCTGCAAGAAGTGTATGTGTTGTTACTTTCGTCGGCCAAATATACAAGTATTTACTACTAATTTAATAAATATACTGCAATAATAAAGAAGTAATTAAATGTCCGTGCGACAGAAGCCGTTGGAGGCCAGAGGTTGTAAATTATCTTTCACTCGCGTTAAATGTGCAGACAAAACCAACTGTTGTTGCACCGGCTGTTCTGTAATTGATCTTCCTCTTTGACTTCTGAACGAAGCGCTGTCCTTGTTATTCAGACAGTGAATAGTCTGAAAGGCCAAAGGCTTGTAAATATTTTTTAAAAACAATGGTTGTGGAACAGTTTGTAAAACAAATAATTCGTGATAGTGCTTAGAAAAAAACTCTCAAAGCCCATACAGCTAGGATCTGGCTATAGTCTCCAAAAATTCACTTGTATTTGACCGTAAACTAATGAAGTTACTTTGATCTAAAACTAGTGTCTTGCTAAAGCCTGTAAAAGATACACATCGTACACCCTCAAGCGAGGCAGTTTATTTTAGACAAATCTAATCTGTTGCTTTTTTGAGATCGAAAACATGAGATCGTATTGGCCTAAGGGTTCAATAAATGGATTAGAGGACGAGTACGTGATCACAATTTTAGGTACATGAACTTTCTGTTCGAAACTTATTGGATAGCGAACTGAAATGCAACAAATTTATAGTGCATCTCCTGCCATACTAAATGGTGAATCTAAACATAAATGTCTTTTACATGTAAAAATCGAATTCGATATGCAGATATTGAAGGCAGATTTTACATGTATGCATAATCTGCTCGACACATTCTCATGCAAAAGTAAACTGTCGTTCCAGTAGAATAGTTTTTTTAAGAAAATGTAAAGCAAGCTGCAAAATTTTGAACGTGGCTGAAAGTTGGAAAATATTTATCGAAGGATTTGGAGGTATTGAAGTTTGACTGAAAATTTTTGACTCGTACTTTAATAATTATGTTGCTCTGTGTAATTATGTATTGAAATCTGTTGCGAAAAACAACGCAGATTGATATCTACGAACTAAAATGAAAAATTGACTTGCATATCTCGAATATATCTTTATCATCAGAAACATTACAGAGATCTTAACGATTAAAACATTTTTATCCTCATTTATGAGTGTAATAAAACTATGTCGTGGCATTGCGCACTTGGTAAACATCTCTTCAATTAGGAATGTTATTACCATTAATGTTATTTAAATATAATTCATTATCCGTCAAAAAATGCTCATGCTTAAAATGTTTCCTAATTTTGTCGTCGTTTATTAAAACTGATTGAAAATTTTGAACTTTTGCTGATGTTGTGACGAAAATTTGTGATTTGTGTTCATAGACCACCAGCGTGGTCGACTGGTGAGCGAACTCGCTTGTGAGCGGGAAGACCCGGGTTCGAATCCCGCTGCCGCCATGGTTGATGCGGCTAGAATTACGGCATGGGACTTGGGTATGAGAATAATTATCGAAGTAATTATCCATACCAAGAATGGGCCCGAAGGTTCGTTCCTATAGCCTCATTCTAATCTAATGCCAGCTGGTTACATTACTGTTAGTTGATTTAATTTAAGCGCCAATACAACGTGGTAACAGCAAGAACTTCATTTAAAGCATGAAACGTCATGACTAACAATGTTCCTTCCTTCATATGATTCTGAAATTCAGACCGCATGTGCTTTGATAGTAGCATACTTAATTCGTGTTAACATAGAGTAATTAAGTAAAGAAAACCAAAAATTGAAAGTTTTCAAACAAATTTCGCTTAGCAACCCCCAGAATTTTGTTAAGTGCAAACAAGCTTTCCATTTTAATGCATTTTAGATGAGCATGGGGACATGAATTGAGGAGTAGCGCATTCAGTGGCGCAGGTCCTGGGAATCCGTCGTGGGTTTAACATGAAACTGAAAGTGAGGTGTGCATTCAACTGACGACCTGCTTAGAGTTCGGGAACAGGATTATCTGCATAGGTCAAATTGAAATGTCTACGTTTGTTTCTATTCAGCACTATTCGATGGCTATTATTGCATATTTCTCGCTCTACAAATAATTGAACTGTGTGAGCATACAAATTTAAATAAACTTTTTAACTTTTCGATTAAAAACCTGAGAAAAATATTCAAATATAAATTTTGAACTAAATAAGAATATTGTAATACTTAGTGCGAATGCTACATAAATCTTCATACAAAAAATATCGATTAATTTGAATTCTTCTTCTTGCGTACAATACTGTAACTATTTGGTTAAAATTACGAAATTGCTCTATCTGAAGTTCCAAAACTTTTGTCAGAGAACGCATTGTGTGTTAGGCTTGATGAATACAGCACGTCTTACTCTTTTAATTATCTTTCTCAACTTTTGAAGTTTCATTACATTACTTTTCAATGGTGTTATGTTTATTCAATTTTCCTCATTCGAATGTAAATATTTAAAGTGACTTTAGTCTGATGGTGAATAATTATTCTAAATTTTGTGTACACACACGCTAAAAATATAAAACCTTTCATTCGTCATTCACTCTTTACATCATGATCAAATGCTTCCATTTTCACAAGTACTTGTTTATTCACCAGTAAAATTTTGTACTACTCTGTATTAGTACACAATGACATTTCTTTATAGTAGCCAAAAAATTATAGTTTGTGCAGTTCACCGTAACTCTAGTAGGTGAATTCCAAAACTCAATTCTTAATTGAGATGAACAGTTTGTGTTAAATATTATTAATAGGAACAGAACACGTTTCTTCGATCAAAACGTTTCACGCACGCACAAAGTTTTCTGAATCTTTTAAAGGGAGCACTTAGGTTGCCATACCTTGTGTGTTTGTATAGAACAGCGTTTTTCAAAGTTTTTTCAATCACCGCCCCTTTAGGACACTTTAATTTTCCACCACCCTCTGTATATTACTGCATAATATACAGTAATATACGCCGCAATTTAACCCTTTCGGTACCATGATGCAAATATCAGAACCTTTTTCAACATATTTAACATCAAATTTAAAAAAAGATGCTTTGTGATGTTTTACGGTCACTGCATTGTCCTGATCAAACTGTAGCTTGCACTGCCCTACCAGCGTTTGCACAGACACACGTGTTGCTCTGCATCTTAATAGGCGAAAAATGACTGCGGCTACCAGAGATGCCGTCAGTACCGAAAGGGTTAAAGGGAGCACTTAGGTTGCCATACCTTGTGTGTTTGCATAGAACAGCGTTTCTCAAAGTTTTTTCAATCACCGCCCCTTTAGGGCACTTTAATTTTCCACCACCCTCTGTATATTACTGCATAATATACAGTAATATACGCCCCAATTTAAGGCGTACCCTCCTAACGCCCCCTTGCATTTATTCAACGCCCCCAGGGCGTTGAAAAACACTGGTATAGAACAAAGGTCCAAGACTCGCTTATCTTAACCTATTTAATCACGCAAACTTAAACATATTTAATTCCACACCTAATTTTCCAGGAACTAACACTCCTAGCAAACCTGCTCAACTTTCGTGAACTTCGTGATTGAATTAGTCATTTTTACCGAAGAAATTTAGGAATCAGGTATTTTTTCGCATACTACTCTACAAACACAGTCTCGACTAGTAGCTCTATCGTACTTGAAAATTAGTTTAATCAATTCAAAATGAAGACGTATGTTTGGTTTGGAAGTTGAATTTTCAGAATAATTGAATTGAATTTTCAGAATTGAATTGAATTTTCAGAATCTGGCTTTCTGCGGCGAATAACTTTTCCGAAAACTTTTAGAATGCGTAATGCGTATTTAGGGATGGAATTGCTTCGATGTTAATTGATTTTGATTTCATCCTGGGCTGCGCTCGAGCCTGATCAACGGTGAATTGAAAACGGTGAATGATCTCCGTATATGAAAGTTCAACAAAAAATAATCGACCAGGACTACAACGTATTTGCTCAAAAGAACATCAGGTTGGGCAGATTTTTGAAAGATGCCAAAAGACCTTCGAACTGAATTTATTACAATATTTTTGCTACTGAAAACCCCTCGGTCCCAGGGTCAGGATCCAAAGAGAATTTTAGACGCTTTTGAAATTCTTCCTTTCAGTCGAGTGCCCTGGGAAATTCTGGCTCTGCAGTTGATGCAAGTGATGACTCCAGTCTTAAATGAATAATATTCATTCATGCGCGTTGAATGTTGATGCAAGTGATGGCTCCAGTCTTAGATGAATAATATTCATTCATGTGCGTACGTGTTTCGTAACGTTCCTTCAGAATTTCTGACCTTCGGGCATCTGTTTGATTTGAAATCAGACTCATTCATTGAAAAAATTCCAAAGCTTTCTCAAGCAAGATCTTCCACGTACAATGTCCTGTTATAACACATCCTCACATCCACAATTTTCACTTAGGACACAACTTTTTCTCCATGAGCTTCCTTGTGCTCAATTTAAGTATTGACGTTTATTGGGCCCAGTACCTGTTAATTTGTTTGTTTTGTGACTGGTACTCAACAACTCGTTTTTCATTCGACCCGATTACACTTCAGAACCAGTAATTCTCTGGAGCTGCTCCAATGTGAACATGATTAACGATGGCTGTTACTCAGTGAATGAGGAATTTGTTTGAAATGGCCACAGGAGCTTCCAAACCTAAGTCATTTTTAAGAATGCCACTTCCGATTTGATATATGAAAACTGAAAATTTATGCTCTTTTATGTAAATGTCCGACGTTTGTGGCAGCATAAATATCTTTGTTTTGTCGGAATCGAACAACTACATGAATATTTTTTATAAATTGTTTTAATATCACTCTCTTTCCATCAAACTTTTGACTAATACGCCAGATGCAGGACGTGTTTCTTGTGTGGGCCTGAAAATAATGGCACGTAATTAAATCCTTAATACTGAAGTTTATTAGTAATTTTTGTCATTTGTTCGTTGATTTAATTAATATATTTACGATTTACGTAAATTTGTAATAGCAAGCGTTAAATCTCACTTTGTTTTCAGCTTAACCATGGTTTCTTTCTGTTATCACGTATTCGAGAGTATTTGAAGCATATTCACTGCAGTGTACGTTAGCACGCGGTAGCTTACGGTAATTTTCGTAAGCGTACGATAATTTACGCTAACATACGGTAATATAAACTAACATACAATAGTTTACCCTAACGCACAGTAATTAACACTAGCATACTGCAATTTACGCTAATATACGTTAACTTACGCTGACATACGTTAACTTGCGCTAACATGCGTGAGTTTATGTTAATCTGATACGAAGTCAGACTGGGCGCATACACTTCATACTTGAATAAGTTTGCTTTTGGTTAGCCTGGGTTTCAATTCACTTGTGAAACAATGGAGTTCATAATTAATTTGCGTCTTAATCAAGCAATGATACGCAGTTGAGAGGCTAAACAACATGCTCTTTCAATTGACATGCATAAAACAAGTTCATGATGTGCAATACGTAATGGCGTATTTATTTCAAAATACGGTAATGAATGAAGTTATTTCAGCTTCCAGTCTAATTATTTGAAAGCAATATAGTTGGTTTTGCTGGTTTTATATTAATACCAGCCGGTCTTCTTACCCCTCGAAATAATTGGTTTTTGTTCCGTTCGTAAGGTATATAAATTGAAATACCGCTCGACGCAGATGTAGGTATATTTTGTCATCCAATCCTGGCAAAACATTTAATTTGGCCCATGGAATGGCTTTCAAACTCAATTTTATAGCCCAGAAATTTGTTAATTGCCTCAGTTTCAGTGTCAAGAAATTAATTGTCTCAGCATCATTACGTAAAAATAGATTGATTGCCACAGCATCATTACGTAAAAATAGATTGATTGCCACAGCATCATTACGTAAAAATAGATTGATTGCCACAGTTTCATTCCTGATTATTTTTTGATTGTCACAGTTTCATTACTGATAATTTTTTGATTGTCAGAGTTTCATTACCCATAATTTTTTTGATTGTCAGTGTCATTACCGACGATTTTTTTACTCGCACAATTTCATTTCTTATAAATTTTGTTATTGTCACAGTTTCATTGCGGCAAAATTGATAAGCCTCTATAAGCTATTGATCAAGCAATCCCTCCGTGATAGTTCTTGCTTAAAACAGAGCTCCCTTATCTTCTCTTTCACTATCAATCAGACGCTAGCTGTCGTCCAGCACAAGCAAAAATTAACGATCACTTAACTCTGTATTTTAGGACGTAAAGCAGAGTCATTCTAGCCATTTTTTGGGTGCTTCTACAACGTAAAATAGCGTCATGCTCATGATTATATAGAGTATAAATGATATATACTGTAAGCAGAAGGTGGAGCTACCTGTCCGAGTAACTGACAAGCACTCTGAAGTACTAGTCACTGTTCAGCGAAAATCAAAATTTGGGCGAGATGAATACAAATTCTTCATTCTTTTCACAAACATTTCAATTTGACTTCCTTGCAAAACTTAAAAAACTCCACAAAGGATTGCATTGAGTATCGACGGCTTAAGATAAGAATTTGACATTTTTTTTTCAATGCACATTTTAGGGATTTACAGTTTCTTTGTTGCTGAAAGTGAAAGATGTTGCACAACACTAGTTTTATGACTATCGAGCTAAACAATTTGTTGTTTCGTTCAACATTTACCCTACTAAACGCTGTCAATTTCACAAAACTATTCTAAAAAGTTATGAATTTTATCAGTGTATGATCTTGTGGTCACCTTAATTGTATACATTTGACTAATTATTTTCGGAGAAAGAAAACTTCATTCCCAAACCCGTAATATTTGCTGGTATTTAGTGTGTAATGAAACCAAAAGCTCGCATTGATAGCCGTACGCCCAAAATTGCCTTAGATATTGCTATTCTTGCTACTATTCTCTAACAGGTAAAACACATTTGTTTGTAGAAACAAAGTAAAGAATGCTTATTTCACACGTTTGATCTAGAAAGAAATGTATGCATTACTCGCCAGGTACAAATTCTTCTTGGTTCCCGACGGCTGCTACTCTTTGAATTACAATTCTGCCAAATGGAGCGAAGAAGCTGCTGCAAGCGTCCTGCGTCTTGTCCTTTTTGGAAGCTGCTTTGCCTGCAATTTGCAAAAGCGGATTCGCTTTTTTACGGTGACAGATGTGTGCAAAACTGATTCGTTCGAGCCACTGAACAATCTAATTTCTTGCGATGAATAACGCTTTACTTTTTTGAGCTCGGCTGGACCGTCTAACAGGAAGTCAGGCCCTAATAACGCGACCTCTTGAGACCAAGTTTACTGCGTTTTGCTTGTTTAAAAGATATACAATTATTTTTAATATTCATGTTTGTCGTTCTTACCTAGAAGTAGTTAATGTGTTTCATGAAAAATAGGTAACTTAGCATAGCTTCTCTGTATGTTTGTTTGTTTGTTTGTTTGTTTGTGCAGGTGAATTCGAAATTTAGCTGGGTCATCAACTTGCCTGGCACGGCACCCTAGTTAAAAACGTAATCACAAGCGTGTAATGTGAATAAAATAACATAAGCTCATGAGTGCACATTCAAATTTTCTAATTACAGAATTCTGAGAAAAATGTCAATAAAATTAATCCCATTATGACGAAATAAAGATAGTAACTTATGGTAGTGACTCCTGTACCTTCCTAAGATAGACAAAAATAGTTGGTCAACTAATTCAGGGACTTCACCCTTTTAAGAAATATTTAATAGTTGAATCATATGGGCTTGTTTGTTTGATTCGTACGACACCTACAGCTATTACTAAGGTGCCTACTTCGGGAAGTCGAAATATTTAAGGAAAATATGAATAGAATCAAAAACGAATTATTAATTACACGTTGAAGTTCATATTCAGTTTTTTTTCATTTTCAAATAAAATGCAGGGTAAGATGTTCAAATTCCGTGTTGCATCTAATATTGTCTCATAAACGTGAACTTACAAGTGGAAGAATGAGAATAACCAATGCAAAACTTTCCGATAAAGTTAATGAACGGATATTTGCCATAAGCCATTTCTGGCAGTAGAAATAATTTATTTAAGTAAATTATTTAATTCCTTTAAGTGAGTTAAGAACTATGTTCAAAATATACCAAGATTCAATGTACTCAATTTACATTGTAATAATGAGTAATTAAAATTAATTGAGTCTACAAGTTCACTGCGATCCTGGGCGCAAAAAAGTTGCGCTAGAGGAAGTATAAAGGGGGAAAAAGAAACGAGACTTAAATTCAACTAATAATTCATATTACAAGCATAATTTCCTGTAAAGAAAAACAAAATAAAAATCCCTGATGTTTCCCCTTTACAGGAGGTCAGCTTTTTCAAAGTTCAAAATTGAAGGTGAATTTACAAAAATGCTCAGAAGCTACTTACGTATACGACAATAGATACCACATATCTGTAGCTCATGGTCAGTTACTATGTAGGATTGATTTTCTCTACACTCTGCTAAATCGAACATTTATATAGTTTGATGTACAACTAGCAAAGAGTAGAATAGAATGTTTCAACAGGAACGAGCTGTTTGGCTTTTTCGTGTGGTGTTATCCAAGTCCCATGCCGTCTAAAGTAAAGGCATCAATCACGCACATGCACCGCAATTAGGTATACACAGACCCCAGGAGTTTAAGAAATATGTGGATTCAGTACTTTATAAAATTAGTGGGTTCCATATACAGCATTTGCCATGACGATTTTTGAGTGTGTTCACAGTGCCAGCAAAAACGATATTTCAGGCAGATGGTTCCATGTTCTGCCAATAATTAACTGGAAAAAAGGTTAGAGCCTGCTATGTCGTGATTTTTTTTTCATTAGCTATTACGGTGATTTTTAATTCGCACGTTATTATCTCAGTCGAGTAGCGCTTGTGAGGTGGCATCCTTAGAACCCTTGAGATATACAGGCTAGGCCAAAAGTAGGGATACAGTTACTTCATTATCTCTATCACCTTACTTTAACCCTACTTGTGGCCCACCCTGTATGTAGGTTTCGATGAATTGTCCTCGCTGTTTATTTTTTTCTAAGGAGACGAGCTCAAACTGCTATAAAATCCTTTCGTAGCTGAAATGGTAAAGCTCAGGAATTATTTTCGTTGCTCAACACTGATTTTTTTCCATTTTGTCAATTCCAAAAAAAAACATTTCAAAAATCCATGTCAATTCCATTTTTGTCAGTTTCATTTTGTTGCACTGCATATTTTAGATGTGGCTGGGATAACGCTTTAGAGAGCAGCAAGATGATGGTCGTCGGCTTCTCTTCCAAGTTTCTTGCAATGAAAACAAGGATCATGCTAGTCTTTCCAAAGCCTTTTTCCCGCTTGTTTGACAAGCTCGAAATTTTCAGTGATAATGATACAAAACTCTTTTTCTTGCTGTACTGCTTTAATAGGTGTGTCATTCATTGCGTGTTGGAAACGCTGGTTATTAATACCAACGTGCATGACATTACATTTATCAATGTTGAAGCTCATTAGCCAAGTCCCGGTCCATTGCAGTCGATGATTGAGGTCTGATTGGATAGTTATTCTGTGTCTCTCGGTGAGCATTCTGTGACAAAATTTCGAGTTGTGAGCAAGTTTGATGATTTCGATGTCAAGGTCGTTGACGTATATGATGAGGAGGAACAAGCCTAAAATGCTCCCTTGGGGGACTCTTGATGTTACATGCATTAGATCACTGGTTTAACACGTTGACTCCGAAGTGGTATGTATGTGGACCACTTAGGTTAGGTTCTGTAATTTTTTCAGATCCTTTTAGTGACTATGCGTACAAAGCGAAGATTTACACCAATCAGGCAATCGGAGACAACGTGTTAATCATGAATCATCACTCGTTACTTGCAACCAGTGAGCTAGTTTCATATCCATCGGAAGTAGTTGTCTTGTATTCCATTCACTTCCACTTTGGCCATTAGCTCTTCGTGGTGAACTTTGTCGAAGGTTTTTTGAAAGTTGAGGTAGACAAGGTTTGTAACTTTTGTACAGTCGTATGTGTAGTTGACTTCTCCAAAAAAGTCGAGAAGGTTCGTTAGAAAGCTTCGTTTTTTCCTGAATCCGTGCAGGGTGTCAGGTTCTCAGGTTTTGGGTTTTACGATGTATTGTTATTCGGTTTTTGAGAGATCTCTCTATTGTTTTACTGATGATGGATGTACGTAAGATTGGTTGGGCTATAGTTATTGGATGCCTGTTTGTTCTCTTTCTTTTAAAATAGGAGTGGCATTTGTTAGCTTCCAGCATTCAATAAGTGATCTGAAAAACTGGCAAAATCTACAGTCAAATTTGAAAATTTCCTTAAGCTTCTCAGTTTCTGAATGTTGAATTGGCTGCAAACATTTTCAATTTCGTTACATCAAAAAGTGTAGTGCAGAACACGAAGTTTTCTCCTGACAAATGGAGTAGTAGTTCCTATTGAAAGTAATTTTATCTTGTAAAGATATATGCGCATTTCATGTGATACAAAATTTGGCTTGTTGACTTCAATGATTTAAAAGCACCATTTTTGGTACGAAAATTAAAATAGCTTATTAAAATTATTCTAAGTCATTTAATTATAACAGTAAGTTAACTTTGTTTAATTAATTATTTGATTAAAACAACATTCGTGTCTGTAAAACATCTGATTCCAGCCAAATATACACAGTGTCTCTTCCAATAGCTGTTCCCAGGCGGTTAGAAATTCCTTAACGTCAGTCAATTACTCAACCGCTGGAGACAATTAAAATAGTTCCATTTTCAGGTCAGAAGCCCTTTACATGATTTAAAAGAAACGCGGACTTTATACTGGAACTCTGGCCCTCGAAATAATGCCAGCCTACATCTCAATGCCATTCCTAAAGCCTCGAAATAAAACAATTTCAGCAGTGACGTAGAGCAACCGATCCTTGGAAATGCTGTTTCTCATTATTTATCGTAACTTGGCAACCGTAGGAACTCGAACTGAAGAGTTCAGTCAGTTTGGATTGCTGCTTGAGAAATGAAATACTTTATGCTACGAAAGCCAGCATCTTCTATAAAGAAAGAATACGAGCTTATTTCAAACTATTCAGCGAAGCCAAGTTGAAGCCAACAAATTATCTGAGGCTGGAGTATATTTAAGAAATATTAAGCTGACCATTAGAGTACTCAGAAAATCATTTTTTGCATACAATACGGCAGTAAAGCTCGTTTATATAGAGATCTTAAGAGGACATTTTTAAAATAAGAATTGCCCGTTGGACATTTAATAAGCTTTTGAGATGAGTTACTAACGACTCTAAAGTCGCATTTGTGGTTCATGATACTTCTTTTCAGAATAGCTTGTGTATGCATAACATAGTTCAAACAACTATGGTAAAGTAAAACCCAAATTATGTTTAAAAATTACCGGTTTTTGAGTTACAATTTTTACAAGTAGTGCGCAACACTTTGCATACTAACAAGTTTTTTATTTAATATGATTTTCTCGAGCATTCAATAACCCTCAAAATGTTTTAGGGAAGTTTTCTATGACAGGGCACGCAGTTTCCACTCGAAAATTTGCATAATTTCAGAACGTATTTTGTTCAATTTTGTTTTCAGACCGTCAATATTACGGCTTAGAGAAGAGTAAGCTTAAGTCGCAAGAAATTTCTATGGAGAAAGATCCAGACCAATGAGTTTTAGTGAAAATATCGGCTATTATTCTTTACTTTAGGAGGCAAGGCATTTGTCTCTATTCCACTCATGTGATACGCGAGCTGCATTGTACGTCGTTTTTCTGCTCGAAGAGTTGAAATGTCATTTCCGTAAGTTGTTTTCCAACATCCAATAACTTCACTCTCAAGATCTTGTTATGTGGAGTTCTTTGTTTAGTTTCACTCCCTCTGACACTGACGCAGGACGAGACTTCATTCTTCCTGAAAAAGTTGTGAAAGCCAATATCCAGGTTTGTTTATGTGTTCTGAATATTTTTTCGAGCGTAAATAGAATAACCCGAGCACAAGCTGCAAGAACTCAATCGTGTTCATAGTTGAAAGTTTTCAACAGTGATCAATTTCTCCTTTGAAGATGTTGTTTTGCAGCGTGCAGTCATTTAACGGATTCAGGAGTAACTTGAATGTCTCAAGCCTCTTTTTCAATTGCTACGGCAGCGATGAGAAGACGCTATCTCTTGATCTTTTAAGATAAAATCTACAGGTTTTATTAAAACAATCTTCTATATTGTCGCTGCCGATGCTTCGACTTCAATTATCATTTTTATCACAGACCTTCCCGAATTAAGCCTCATTTATTTTTTCCCGTTTTAGTGAATTTTTGTGTTTTGTATGTGTCAATTGAAATGTGTCTTCACTGTTAAGGGTTGCCTTAGATCGAGGAAATTTGTTTTAATTGTTCACTTGTACTTCGACGCGTATTTGATATTCATGGGTGAATGCAAGTTTATTCCATATAACTTTATTATGAATTTCAGTTTCACTGTAAGAAACGTTTAGGAAAGTGAGTGACAAAAGTCTAAAAACAGAGAGTATATTTTATTGGCTTTTGGCTAATAGAATTGGCTATTTCTACTGGCTTTTCTTCTGAAAGCTTTTATAGTTTTAACTTCCAGCATACTATTGTTTTTTTACTTGAAACCTTTCAAATGCATGCATGTTTCTCTGCACGCACATCAATAGCTGTTAAACCAACGTATATTTTGGATATTTGAATTAAGGGTAGATAAATTCATGGACATCTTTTTCTAATTAACGAATTGAAGCATTTTAATTAATAACATCATGTAACAACAACGGAAAATTCATGGCATCTTTGGCTCAAGTTTATCACACAGGAACAGTCTCAGAATGCAAAGTTTCAAGAAGTTTTAATATCTTCTAATCTCAGCTGGGAATACATAGAAGTACAAAATTATCTTAAAACAAATGACATAAATTTTGCTACACCAGACCACCAGACACTCAAACTTACAGGATTTTATCAGATCGAACGCTGAGTTCTAGTAAAGCGTTCAAGATTGCGTTGTCTCTTGTGGGAAATAATTCATTCAGTTCCTGATGTTCTACGAGGACCTATTTCTTGGAGTGATTTGGAACTCATACCTTGCCAGTTTTTACTGACTTGATTAACACGTTGCCTCCGATTGCCTGACTGGTGTAAATCTTCACTTTGTACGTATAGTCACTAAAAGGATCTGAAAAAATTACAGAACCTAACCTCAGTGGTACACATACGTAGCACTTCGGAGTCAACGTGTTAAATGTTTTGCCCTGTACATTGTGAGAACACCGCCATGAAGGCCAGGCACACAGACACCAGTTACTCGCACATTCAATTAACATTTTTCATTGCAGGTTTCTTTTTTATTTTCATTATAAGATGCTAGGCCCCCATTGTAGTTTCCCATTGCTTAGCAATCTCTACATTATGATTCAACTCTTATTTCAATGATACAATTAGTTACTAAACTTTTATTTCAGTGATACAACGGCCGTTCAACTCTTGTTTCAGTGATACAACTGGTGGTTAAACTCTTGTTTCAGTGATACAACTGGTGGTTAAACTCTTGTTTCAGTGATACAACTGGTGGTTCAACTCTTGTTTCAGTGATATAACTGGTGGTTCAACTCTTGTTTCAGTGATACAACTGGTGGTTCAACTCTTGTTTCAGTGATACTACTGGCGGTTCAAC
>VCRD01001363.1:72712-110457 GCA_006783055.1 Trinorchestia longiramus
CTGGTGGTTCAACTCTTGTTTCAGTGATACAACTGGTGGTTCAACTCTTGTTTCAGTGATACAACTGGTGGTTCAACTCTTGTTTCAGTGATACAACTGGTGGTTCAACTCTTGTTTCAGTGATACAACTGGTGGTTCAACTCTTGTTTCAGTAATAGAAATTATAATTCAACTGATGAGGTAATAGTTAAGTATAAGCGGGTTATTTCTAAGTTAATATGAATGTTTACAGAGCTAAAGAAAGTGTTTGTTTACTGGAAATTGAATACTTCTTCTAATGTATTAATTTTGATGATGATTCAGAATCCGTAACCAGAAATAATTCATCAGACACCAGTTCTCCGCATTTGCATTTTCCATTGTTGCGGGCTAGCCTAGTAGCCTTAATATTATATACTTCAAAAATGAAGATTTTTAGCCCAATAAACATTCACGATATAATTTTTTTATAAATTTGAGTAATAGTCAGGCAATTTTTAGAATTGACAGGAGGCTTTGTTCAGTAAAATATTTTAACACATGAGCAGGGCTGGCTGATTATATAATAACGCTCGTTGGATCTTCAAATAAGACGTTTACCTACAAAGTAAACAAGTATTGTGTTTTGTTTACAATCAGTCTGAAATTTCAGAATATATTGTCCCCTTAAAAGTTACCATCGAACGAAATAACAAGCCGACGACGAGGCTCAAAAATTCAATTATTTCAGTTGGAGAACGCATTATTTCAGCTGAAAAAGAACACATCATAATCACTGAACTAGAAAACTGGAAGCTATAGTTGAAAATTGTCGTTAATCCTGAATAGTATTCATCGTTGAACATTTTACTGAGCCTTGCCCCAAATGACATGATTGATGTTCTAAATAAGGACTTATAGTTCTTCCTTGAAAAGAAATCCCTGGCTTATCAGCCGCGCAATAGAGCTTCCATCTTTTGTGTGAGCTTCTGGACGAAGCCTTGCTCGCTGGTCTGAGCGTCTGTCCTCAATTCTTCCCAGGATGCAAAAAGCAAAGATTATCCTGGAAAGCATCCAGCAAAAATTATACTTACATGTTTAAAAATGTTGACAATCTAGCCACGAGAGTTTTATTAGAAATGGTATGTGACAGATTTTGAAGGAATATAAATAATGTTGTTGTTTTTCTAGAAATTTTACTTCGTCATAGTGTACTTTGAAAAAAAATGGTAGGAATATATTGTACGTATATGAGCGCTGAGAAACTCATGTTGAACTGTCTGTAATTTGTAATGCCACAAAACGAAAGGTTTTCTTATTGTTCTACACGAACCATTTGACTGTTGGTAAAATTGTAGGCTAACTGAATTTATTTAGCTCAATAAGTTAAATTAGACTCATTGAGTAATTTCTGACTAAATTAAAGTAAATTTACCGGAAAGTTGAATTGAATCATTTAAAACCTTTTGACTGATATGAAAATATCGTTAAAAATTTAATCTCAAAATTTAAATTGAATTTACTACACACTTTCTAGCTAAAATTCAGTCTACAATAGCACGATTCATTTCCCGTGACGTTGTTATCTTTCTTGCATACCATCTTGGTTCTAGTCTTTGAAGTTCCACATAGCTTATAGTCGCTTCAAATTCCCATAATTTCTCTAACTTCAGTATTGAATATCTCTGGAGAACCGATTGTTTTAGCTAAGTTCTTTTGCAGCATAATAACCTTCTCAAGAAATAACTTCTAAGTACCATGACATTATTGTTAAACAAAAATAATTTCCGAACCCTCCGATCTTAGCCACGAAAGACGTCTTCAGCAGCTTGAACTCATCTCCTTTGAACAAAGAAACCTGCGAGGACAAGTCATTATGACCTATAAATATTTCAACGACCTTAAAAATCTCTGTTTGACCAAGATGATAGATTGCGAAACTTGAAATAACGGCTAAAAACTAATGATAATGGACTTTAAGACATTATCATTAGCCGCTAAACTTCTATCATTATCCCTCTAAACTTCTTTCCAGTTAAAATAGCCGGAACTTGGAGCCAGCTGCTCGAAAAGTGTTTTTTTAGCACTGTAAGCACATTCTAAACCCGTTTCAACAAATATTGTATTAGGAGCTCTTCAGTATTGTAACGTACTGATTTTATGTCCTTATCTCATGGTGCCTGTGTATGATTGCGGTGCATGTGTGCCACTGAAATGACTGTGTGAGTGAAGTGCATGTACGTGACTGAAATGGTTTTGACTGATTGAGGTCTATGTGCGTAATTGATGCCTTTACTTTAGACTGCATGGGACTTGGGTTGCACCCGAAGAATGAACAAAACAGCTGGACAAAAATTACACTCGTCAATTATGTCTCCTCTCCCCCAAACATTTTTGATTGATGAGGCTGACAGGTGGTTGTCAAAACATAAGTGTTTTATCATACAAGTCCTCTACTGTTACGTTTCTACTAAAGTTGCAAAGAAACTCATTCAGTTGCACAAAATCCGAAAATTATTTATGGAATCATTATTTTGACAGTTAAGTCATTTGTGGTTCAGTAAAAGTATACAATTGTAATATAATATTACACTATTCAAAACAATAAACGTCTAAAAACTCAAATTTAATTTACAGCGTTCGCTGACAAGGACATGCTCAGTATCTGACCTTTTCACTAAATGTAAGCAGAACACTGGAGGAGGGAGGGGTTGAACTGGGGGAGTGAAAGGGGAGGTGGTCGCACGATAAAGGAAGGGGATTTTAGGTATCAAAGGATGCTCTTAAGGCCAGATCGCGAGCCATCGGCTGTGTTACGAATTCTTTTAAGCTAGCGAGATTAGCTGTACTGATGGTCGTAGACAGGTAATTATTGGCCAATGTTTCGTTAAATTCCCTGGCTCAGTCCAATTTTTTAGGTAATAAATTATATTTTATTGAAATAAAATAAATTTTTTTGACGTTTTGCCGCAGGGTCAGCCGTAAGACACACGTGAACAGAACTGCATTGGTCCTGCAAATAACCAGAAAAAATAGGTAATTATTTAGACAACCATTTCGTAGAATTTTCTATGAATACTTCAAAAAACAGTCGAAAAAAAAATTCATACATATGTATATACATATACCTTTGTATATTAGAATGGTTCTTATTTTTTACGTTTTTGCTCATACGCTTATGTTCCAGCGCTTCATACGCTTTTGCTCATAGCTCATGCGTTGCAAAGTTTGAAATGAAGAGTACAAAATGACATAAAACACCGGATGACCCCACAATTTAAAAATTTCAATGTAATTTCGTATCTACGTTGCGTTTTGAAAAACCTAGTTTGAAGAGGCCTCGTGCACACGTTTGAGAAAAGGCTGGAACAGCTTTGATGTGAATGGCTGATTTGTTGGTTGCCCAGCAGCCGAATTTGTCTATTCCAAGGTGGATCTAGATTGTTAAAAATATCATAGGAGATTAAAATCGTTATTAAAAAAACATTTTCGTAATGCAATGGAAAAAGACGA
The DNA here is from genome assembly GCA_006783055.1 of Trinorchestia longiramus. Taxonomy (NCBI): domain Eukaryota; kingdom Metazoa; phylum Arthropoda; class Malacostraca; order Amphipoda; family Talitridae; genus Trinorchestia; species Trinorchestia longiramus. The sequence goes on from VCRD01001363.1 coordinate 76,184, forward strand.
CAGACGACGAATAAGCCATAGACCTATTCTTTCAATTTTTTCCTCTTCGAATACATAAACCAGGTGAAGAAACGACACTATGATGGGAACCTTGAAGTATGCAAAATTAGTTAACAAAACTGAAAATTATCTACGAAATAGCGTTTTTGAAAGAACTGCTTCCAAAAAGCATCATGTCATTTATAAAATCATTTTCACTCAATCAAACCTATCACCAGTAGTATCATTTGAGTGCAAAACTAGCAAAATCTGTAAGTTTTAGCTGCAAGGATGTCATTTTTTACATCCCATTAAAAATTTTTCCCACATATGTAATTTTCTATCAATAGGTCGTGTTAGTGATAGTTTTCAGTAGTCTTTGTCGCATATTTGATATTCTGGTCGCATATTTGAATGCCCTTACATTGAGAGTGGGTGAAGAAAATGATCATGGTCCTTTGTAACCTTGTTCTTGTGTTGCAGCCTTACACTCGTAGTCGTGTACAGGGACACGACAGCCTAATGGAGCTCCCATTATGCAACTTCTGAACAAACTTGTGAATTGCTGAGGAACTTCTGAGGTACGAGGTTTCCAAGTTGAACTAGGGAGTGATGAACTAATGAATCAACTTATTTACTTCTACTTTTTCTTTCGGTGTTCAAATGCTCATGCCTACAGGATTATTAGTTCTACCAACAAGTGCTTATAATTTATGTTTCTCTTTGTATGATGAGATATCAGTGAAATAAAAATGCTTCCCGAGAGTTAAAAGACAACAGTATTTTTCACCTTCAGACGGGTAAGTTGGATATGATGAGTATGTAGTCGATATAAGTCGTAAAATGAATTTTAAAAATAGCGAGTGTCCAATGACAAATTGAAATTTACAGTGAAATCACCACAACAACGTTTTGTTCTTCATTTCCATAGAGTGTATTTTGCATTCATTTTATGTTATGCACTCTGTTTTTTTCAAAGTGGTGCAAATTTCAATGACTTTTTGTCATTGCATCAATCACTGTGACCACAAAACTTTTTTGCAGGATTTATTGTCATTGACCCAAGGCGACCAGATCAGTTAAATTCGGGTCATAATTTTTTTGCTTCACTAACACAAAGTTACTTGAAAATTAAACGGCTACATTGTAGGAAAATGAGTGTTAGCGAGAGAGAACTGTGAATATTTCGTTGCGCTGTACACATGTAAGTCAAGTGTGCTGCTTCATTTTTAAAAGGAGACTAAAAACATTTTCTCAAATTTGCTATCGTTTACTATTTTAAACGTCATTTCACGCGTACTAAAGTTAAAAAAAATTGTTCAGCTGAAGTTAATGAAGCTTATTTTCTGTGAGCGCATTGTATTTTGAATTAAATAAAATGTCTTGTTTTCCTTCAGGAATGACATTTCGCTATCACTTTGTCTATCAATTGGACAGACCCATCCATTCCCGAACAGTGATTGCGAAACTGGCGCCGGGTAAGAGAGCATTCGAGCGAATTCTGAGAGCTTTCCAATCTTTCGGATTGCAGTCGTCAGTCTGCCAGTGTCCGAGCGATGTCATCGTTACAGGCAGTGTGATTGGTTTTGACAAATTTTTGAAAAGGGAAGCCTGAGTGCGTGAGAAATTGACCCGTATGTCATTAAAACACGTTTAAAGTGGCCGTAAAATTTGTTCATGATCGGCAGGTGGGTTTGCTGGGTCACAGGCCTGCTTTTGCTTTATTATATTTAATTGTATCGTTTCTAAACAGATGGATTCATGTGTAAAAGCTTATTAGAAACATTTTTCCCTTGTGTGTCTAAAAAGTTAACCTTTAGGTTCAGTCGAGTTTTGTTAACATTTGGCTGCATTAAAAGTTAGATTTCATGTTGACGTACTTTTCTGACTTGGTAAAATTCAATGGATCTTGACAAGCAAAAATGTAACTATTTCTTTTTGAATGATAGGTTCTGTAATGTTCTAAAATTTTCTGTGGATAAGTTAATGAAAAAATTGAACTCATGAGCAGAAAGCTTATTGTATTGTATAGGGGCAAGGGTTTTGGTGTCAATTACACTAAAAGTTTTATGCTGATCTGAATGTTCAAATTGCTTTAATTTTTAGCTCAAGTTACATTTTACCTGAATCATTTATTGTAAATGGAAATTTTTTATTCTTATTTTTGTCAAACGACCTACTATTTCAGAATGATCAAATTTGTAGATCCTGGTGCCATAGATTATTTTGCCCTGTTCTAAAGATACTGCACTACTTTTTACAATGGAAAAAGTTATGGTATCTGGAGAGAAGTTCAATGTTTTTATAATAATATCCTTCTCTAATTAATATGCCAAGTTATATTTATTGTAGGATAGCAGGATCTAATTGGTAAATTTCTTCAAAATCTGACGTTTAAGGTAAAATAGAACAAAACGTAGAGGAAAACATATTTAATTGTATACGTTTCGGAATGCAAATGCTCGATTTTAAGTACTGAAATAGACAAGCAAACTTGTGGTAAACCGATAACGAAACGAAAAATATACATTAGTCTGTGTAACCAAAAACCTAATTTCTTACATCCATGAAATAATTTAACTATGCATGTTCACTCTGCCACACACACGCGCGCACACACACACACACAGATACGAAACTATATCCGTAGGTTAGTGTAAAAAGTACTTTGACAGCACTATGATCATTATCTAAGTTAGGTACACGAGTGGGCATAAAAATTGACTCTAAAGTCCCATGAATTTCTTCTTCATATATGTTACAGATTGTTCTAGCATCTGTAAGCCAAAAAATGAACATGACCTCCGGATCTTAGAGTTGAAATTAATCTTTACCCAGGAACCTTACTCTAATACAGATCATAGTTTCTATTCAAATTATGCATTGCTTTCAACCTACGGACATAGTTTTGGGAAAGTGTGTGGGTGTATGCGTGGATATGTGGGTGTGGGCTTGTGTATGCGTCGATATGGGGGTGTATGTATGTTTGAATGTTTGTGTATGTGGGTACACGGGTGTATGCATGGCCACGCAAATTAAATATTTAGGCCAAGTAACTTGTTTCCCTGACTTGTATTTCGTTAACTTTGGCTAACCAGCTCTCTTTCTCTCTGTCGCATGCAGATTTCCAGTGATTGTTTGAATTCAAGTTTTTAGTGTATTATATAATTACTACTGTACCCCTGTATTATTTCCGCCCTATAAGGCCACCAAAATTCCCTGCATTTTTTCATATCGTACTTAGGCGTTTTAAAACTGCAACAATAATTCGTGGATTTTCGGAATTCGCAGGAGGAGAAGGAACGTAACCCCTGCGAATAGCGAGAGACACTGTATTCGATTCTCAACTTCAATTTTTTTCTGATACGAGTCGTTGACTAAAATCAACGTGTTCACTAATCTTACTGACTGTATTAAATACCGGCATCTTATGCAGTAGTTTGTGCTGATAATTAGATGTCTCCTTATTACATTTACAGTCTACCTAATCTATATTCTCTACGTGACTTTTGCGACACGATTTTTTTCTGACAAAACAACTTGCGAATTTTCACAATTTCATAGTTTTTATCTGTTGCCTCTTGTAGCACATGTGAGTAGTTTTCACTACAGTCTTTTTTGTCTCAATTCAATACGTCATTTAGTTTTTAGTTGGTTCTCGTCAAAACATCTTTCAGGTCACTATTTCCTAAATTTTTGGAGTAAAATTCCAGCCCCAATGGTAAATGTTCAGACAATCATTCCTGCAGTTCCTCAACAATACTTGTAGCCTTTTTATTGGTTTTCTTAGCTGTGTTCCCCCAGCTATTTTTTGAAAGCACCGTCACTGTGCGTACTTCTTATTCAAGACGCATTGTACTGCTTTTCTCAAGCAAACCCCGGGAAATTAAGTTTCTTACCGTCTTTATACTATTTTTCCATTGAATTTTGCCTAGCACCTTTTCCGGCATTCCCAATTAATTCTTCCTCTCATTTACGTTAAAGATTATATTATCGTATCAAAAAGATCGTTAACTTTAAAGATGGTATCAATTTGTTTGAACAGAGATCCCGAACTGAGATCTGGAATATAAGTATTAAAGCGAACAGAAGAATACCACGGACATATATACATATACGAGGAGGTACAATTACTGACACACATACGTGATTTGAAGAAGGCGTTTTGTGATTTCAGAAACTATAAGTTTTCCTGTGTTAAATTATGATTATTCTAAAATAGCAAATCATATGCAGCCGTGAAAACTATGAAGAAAAATGAAACAGTCTTTCAAAATTACGTGCTTTTAAGTATCCTTGGAAGACTTTTTCAAACTTCAATATCAAAAATGGAATTCCTTCACAATCACGCAAGACTGTTTCGCTGTCTTGATGAAGTGGTGAACGACAAATGGGAGGAATCTGACAAATTTTATCTGGTTTCTTGTGTGTGGATTGTGCCTTTTTAATTCCCGACTACTGAACAACATCCACTGAATCATCATGGCTGGTTGGGGCTTCTTGTAATTGACGGCCTCTTTTTATAGCCCTCCAGGGAATGAACATCATGGGTCTTGCAGCTGGCTAGTCAGTGGAAGTTTAAGGAAAAACCTAAAGACCGCAGATTACGACGTGCATTGTTTGCTGGCAGTTTTTCTGTTTAATATCCCTTATGATGGAATGTTATGAATTTAGGTTCTAGAACTTTAATGAAAACTTTTATAGGTTATGCGTCTCTTCTCAAAATGGCTAAACATTGAAAAAGAGCCAAGACAAAATTTATTTAACACTCAAAATGAAAAAAAATATATAATTGCTCATATAATTAGGACACACCGAACCTATTCCACTATCATATTGGCTTTCAACAGTGCAAAACTTCAACTTTAGTTCAGGCAGACTTTGATGGGTAGAAAATACTCTAAAGAAGAGGGAGGGGCGGGCGAAAGTGTCTTCTGTTGTACAGCCCGTAAAATTGTCATAAATATCCGTTGGGCTTTTTACTTTATATTACATATATCTTGCTGTGTAGGTGTTTCGAGAATTGGAAAATGATTGTTCTTCTCTAAATATTAATTTAATCGTTGGCCATCATAACAGCGTAACATATCATAGTAGAATGAATTTTGATCTGAAATAACTTTTCTGTGAAGAAGCTCGTGTGGTAGGAATGAAAATAGATTAGTGCTAAAGGGAATAATTCAATTTTTTCACTAGCCTCACAGTAAACTGTAAAATGTAATGTTTATTCAAAAAATATGAGACATGCTTTTTGCTGCTCTCCCTCTTCATTCTTGGGTCAGCTAGCGTCGTCAGTTTATTTAAAGTCTGTATAATACGAGTATAACTACTAAATAAAGACCTGTGGGACATACCTGAGCCATGATGTTTCTCAATAATGAAAATTCACAGTATTGTACCAGCGCTAATTGCTTGGCCAGAGATGCTTCTTATTAGTTTACAAGCTATTTTCGTTCCTTGACATATTAAACTTATGGACTGCACAGAATGGGAGAATTTTTCACCTATGTATAGGAAGGCTGATGACATAGTAAATAATAACGAAGCTAAGGAAAGCAAGAGAATAGCTTTCTGACCTGCACAAAAAGGTTTACTAATTGGAGATGCGTAGGCGTTTGAAGGATGTTATTTATGAGCACATGAAAGTGCACTGGAAGAAAGAAAAGACGAACCAAACTGTGAAATTTTGATGTGAATTAATGTTGTCAGAGAGTAACAGCTACTAGAAATACTTTCAGTCGTGAATAAATTGTGGGATAATTGATAGTCTGCAGCTCAAGAAGGATTACTGAGTGGAATAGTTGAACGGGAGAAGGGACGTTTAGAAGTTTGTGCTACAGCTACGACGGAGTAGTCGAAGAAAATTAGATGTTCAGTTTGTTCTATCATGCCAGTTTATAAACGTAGCGGCTGCTAGGTTCTTTTGGTAAAGGAAAATATTATGGGCTTGGTTGTTAATCAGGAGACGTGAGTTTTCTGTTCAGCATTAGTGCACTGTACGGTAAGCTATTGACAGCCAAGGAAACCATGCAGGGACAAATGATCACTGACAACTTTAATTTTGGTTTCATGAGAGGTCTGAGTGTGGTTATTAGTTATTTGTGGTAGGACTCGAGTGGAAAAAACAATTCGAAGGAAGGAAAGTGTAAAAAAACATTTTAACTTTCGTGCATCAAAAAACCATGTAACAAAGTTGTTACAAGTGAAACTTGAGAGATTTTAAATTTGCATAGAATCGATAAAAGGTACCGGAATTTTCTGCAGAATTTAATGTAAATAGTAGAACTGCTTCAGGCTTGAAAACGAGGCTAGTGATTGGTTTCCAGGACAGATGGAGATGAAACTGGTTTGTGCGATGTCCGTATTATCGTTTCTATTAGATATGGATATTAGAACACCACAACTAAACTAAAGAGTGTTCGAAATTTATTCCATCTAGTCTAGAGTGTAATTTTAAACAGACCTAGTTTGTTTCTAACCAAGCAACACCAGTAGCTAATTAAGACGAGTGATTAATTAGGAGTGACTAATTAAGAGTGACTGAGTGAGAATGGGCTTGATGAAGCCGAAAATTAAGAATCAATGTAATTAAATGTTCGAGAATTAAGTACCCTAGAATTGAAAGTACTGATGGTATGAATGTAGAGCTAACTGATCAGGTAGAAAAAATTAAATTTTTATGTACTTTGGAAATGGGGATGCAATGAAAAAGGTATTGAAGTATAAAGGACTTTGCTGGCAAGAGTTCACAAAAGTAATTCGATAAGAGCGTAATAATTCCGACTGTTTTGTGTGGTGCTGAAACCAAAATATTTTATGTTTTAGAGATTAAATGTTAGAGAAGTAAGGTGGGGAAGCATGATTTGATAAAGATGCAAAAGGGAATGTACGACACACGACTTGTGGGTGAACTGTTGATGGCATGAAGTGTAGAAAATTTATAAAGTACCTGTTGACAGAGCTGAACGAGCTAGAGTTTGGTTAAGAAATAGTCATTAGTTAAAGAATGGAGTTTTAGAGGTAAACAGAAGTGTGGGTGAATGATCAGGAGTGAATGTTAGGATTGAGAATGCAAAATTACCAGCTGCAGACATTTAAGAATCACCAATGGTTATCACCTACCAATATCCTGGCAAAGCCACGATTGAACCTTCATCTCACACTTAATCTTTCCAGTGGAAAGGAATAATCATAAGAGAGGAAGGGTCACAATAGCGGGACAGACGTAATCTAAAAAGATCTCTTGGATCTTCACAAAACTTCTATTGAACGTTCTCTGACCCAAAGAAGTTGAGATGAACTAAAGGAAGTAAGTAGGTTAACACGTTGAGTGCGATACGACCCGCCGGTGGGTCGCTCAGGTTAGGTTCTATAATTTTTTCAAGGCTTTCTAGTGACTGTGTGTACAAAGTAAAGATTTGCACCAGCTAGGCAATCGCAGGCAACGTGTTAATGAAAGAAGTTGCTGCGTCAGTGGTCCAATTCAGGCACATCAATTAGGGGTAAACTAGTGGTGCATTATAATCTAATAAAACAATTATTATTTAATTTCATAAATATTTAATATTAATTCTAAATGAATAAAACTTTTTACATTTTTATTCATATTAAGATTAGTTAATAATATTTGGTAATATTATTATTCATATTATATTTTTGGTTTAACTACCTTCATTCCTTCAACTGTATGTTGAATAGTAGTTTCAAAAACATCTTCAATTTTCTTTCATAATGGTAGCAATATTTTTCATCCTTACGGTACTCCAAATTTTATTGATTGTCAATTTTAAAGGGATTCGAAATTTTTCTTAAATGCTAGGAATAGTCTTACACCTGTTCAAAAAAAAAGTTTCTCACGATTAGGGAGTAACATGGATAGTCTTCGAGAGTAACATGGATAGTCTTTAGGAGTAACATGGATAGTCTTTGGGAGTAACATGGATAGTCTTTGGGAGTAACATGGATAGTCTTTGGGAGTAACATGGATAGTCTTTGGGAGTAACATGGATAGTCTTTGGGAGTAACATGGATAGTCTTTGAGAGTAAAATGGCTTAGCCTACAGGAGTTGCCTGAAGTGATTAAAAAATATGAATGGTAAATTTAAGTATTACGAATTATATAACTTTTATATTACATAGGTCACCTTATCAAGTCGTATGTCATGCATTCTGTAAAATGCAATATTGTCACAAAATATCTGAGAGGAATGAATACATCAGCATGGTAATTACACAATCAAGGAAATCATGTTTTTGAGAGCCACGTAATGAATAAAATTTGCATCGAACCAGCTTGGTCGACTGGTGAGCGAATCTGCGTGCGAGCGGAAAGACCCGGGTTCGAATCCCGCTGCTGACATGGTTGACGCGGCTAGAAATACGGCATGGGACTTGGGTAAACAATCGAATAATCATCGAAGTAATTATCCGACCCAAGAATGGGCTCGAAGGTTCGTTCCTATAGCCTCATTCTATTCTATTCTATTCTATTCTATTCTATTCATTATATAGCTACTCCCTTTATGATCACGTGGAGTTTTCGTGAACAACAACGTCTTGAGTTTTTGTTAACGAAGGATGCATTAAATTTTCCAGTATTGAGAATGACGCTTTGAGCTGTAAGTGTTTTTTACGATCCGCAGTTTACAACTGGAAAATGCGCCCAGTTGGCGACGTTTCAGTTTACGACTTGCCAGTTGGTGACGCGGTAGTTTACGATGTTTTAGTCTCGATGTTTCAGTTTACTACGTTTGAGGTTGCGACGTTTGAGGTTGCGACGTTTGAGGTTGTGACGTTTGAGGTTGCGACGTTTGAGGTTGCGACGTTTGAGGTTGCGACGTTTCAGCTTACGAAGCGGTAATTTACGGCACTTCAATTTACAACGCAGTAATTTACGACATTTCAGCTTACGACGCGACAGTTTACGACGGGGCAGCTTACGCGGCAGTTTACGACGCTCCAACTTACGACGCAGTAGTTTACGATGCTGAAATGTACGACGTACCAATTTACGAAGTGCTGAAAATTCTCTTGATTTTTTTTAGGCTTCGAACAAACTTGATGAGGTCTCGACATCCCATCACCTCCAAAAGACTCAATGAATTAAATGTATCGTGCCATGATGCCCGAGAGTGTTTTTTAGACGATACGGGATTTTTTCGTTTAGCGTGTCGCGTATTTTAAGCGAATTTTTCAGGGCAATGCGTGTTTGTTCTGTATATACATCGTAAACAAGTATTACTTGTCAGCTGCAGGGCTGCATTGCGGAGATGGTTTCATCAGTCGCCGTCTGGATCAATCACTTGCGTTATCGCGTGTCACGAATGCCGCCAGAGTGTTGAACTGTAATTCAAGTTTCATCAAACGAACGACAATTTTCTATGCGATCAAAGAAGATTGAAAGAACCATCGGCTTTGAAAATGCCTACGTTCTTGACGATGGGTATTTTTTCCTCGTAGTGAAGTTAAAGTAATAGGGGCTGTCGATTTCAGATGTACAAGTGCTAATAACATATGAGCATTAATTATTTGTTTGTGGCTCATTTTTGAAGAACTTATAGCATTTTGAGAACTAATTTATGAAAGCTAAAATTATATGCTATGTTGGTAAAGCTACCTAATAATATTGTATCTCGGGCTGAAAGGTTTACCTTGTTTGAACTACTCATCAGATTCTAACACAAATTTTTGTGTGAGAAGCAAAATGCTGAAGGTCAAGTTTGTTTATCAAATTTTGAGCTTTGTGCATCGAGAAATATTTGCTGTGCACTCCATACATTACTGGCAGATAACGAAGCTTGCTCTTAAAAATTGTTAAATTTTCATCTGATGACTAGACAGGCCTGAATGAATTAACCTTCCTGCTTATTCGGAAATTTAATGCATCACTGAGAACCCACTTGTACATTAGAGTGACATCATCGTGTATGCTTGAGTATTGAACTACATATGTATACAGAGTAAAACTACGTTCTTTGGGACTCCTTTGGCGGGTGTGCTGAAAAGTTTGCACTTTCCAGCAGAAAATAATTTAAACTTCATGAGCAGGTCATCAGTTGCTGTCGTAGTCAGAAGTCCTGGCTTTATCGGAGTTCTAGCTTGTTGAGTTTTGTAAATTAGCTTCATTTGTTTATTTTATCCCTACTATTTCTCTCCTGGTATCGGAGTGATTAACAGAGCACGTACGCTAAAACAAGTGAGGTTCGTAAGAAGTTCGAAGTTGCGCTTACACGCATGAGTGGTACGACACGCTGAGGTATAGCACTTGAATCCAATCAATTTGACTGCAAGAGCGAAAAAATTGCAAAGCTTTAGAAAAGAATGGAACAAAGCCTTAGGAACAAGTCGTTTGGTACATTTTTGGGTTGCTACACATGTCCTATGTCGTTGAAAGTAAAAGTATCAATTATGCGCTCTACTCACGCAGAGGCATTTCAGTCACGCACATGTACTGCAACCATACGCAAATCCCAGGAGTTAAGTACATAGAATCAGAAGGTTATAAGACTGGGAGGCTCCTTAGCCAATATTTGTCGAGACGATATTTGAATGTGTTCACAGCGCCAGCAGAAACGATGTTCTCGGACAGCTGTTTCCAAGTTTCGGCGATTTTAACTAGAAAGAAGTTTTGAGCTTGAGATGTTTTGAAGTTTCTTATTATTAGTTTTTGGTCACTATTTTTGGTTCGCACGTTTTCGTCTTTGTCGAAAAGCTCTTTCAGGGTAAGGCCATTGAAACACTTTCAGGTCTCAATGAGTTGTCCTCGTAGTTTTCTTTGTTCTAGGGAAATGAGTTCAAGTTGCTGAAGACTTCTTTCGTAGCTGAGATTGCGCAGATCATAAATCATTTTCGTTGCATCACGCTGAATTTTCTTCATTTTACTGATATCTCTTCGTTGGGTAATAGACCACTTTATGATTTGTCATAGAAGTATTGTGAAAGTGTCACAAACATAACTAAGAAGCCTTGTTGTTTCTTTCATACACATAATGGCTGATGAAGAGAAAATAAGAGGGTTAGACATTTTGGTATAATTTCTTCCTCAATAACGTACCTTCATGGTGCACAAGACTTACATCATAGGAATTTTGTTTTTTTTATCAATTTCATGCTCATTAAATGAATGGTAAGACCACAATTTTGTTTCATGCGAGTTTTGTAAAAAATCTCAGCATGACGTATGAACAGCTATAACCAACGAAAATCAGTTTCCACGTTATGCTTAAAATTTTAAAAATTATTATGCATTTAAAAGGTCGTTATGCAGCCAAAAAGCACCATTGAATTCTAATTCTTGCTCTAAGTGTCAAGGGTTCTTTCTTGGAACTTGTTCGTTTTCCATTGATCTCGCCTGCATGTCGCCGCCCAAAGAGTTCACTACCGAGGTTGTCACTCAACTATGACAAAAGTTAAGGCCGGTTGCGAAGTGTGACGTATTGCTCAGTCATTTTACACGAGTCAGAGTAGAACTTTTATTCTAGCATAGCAAATTTTATACGTTCTTGTTAGAACATTTCGAAATTGCATCCGATCCTGAGATATAGTCTTATAAATTTTGAATTAAAAGACCTGATTCAATAGTTCCTTTTACTCTGAAGTTTCCTCGGTCGCTGTCACTTTCGTGAATATTCTCATATCCGTGAATCCACAGGATTAAGACACGGTTTCTCTTGTGTGAGTCGTGGATTTTGTTGAATCAGCTTCCATCTTCAGGAAAGCCGTGCTAATGCAAAGCGGTTATTACAGTCTCCCACACCGTTAGTCTTGTCAAACAGGAGCCTTTCCAGGCAGTCGTAATTAGACGACCTTACCGGCAAACTTGCCAAATTAGAGAGCACGAAACCTTCGTACTTTGGTGAACATTGCTCTATAATGTTAGTGCTTAACAATGGGGAAAGCTTAAGAGATTTACAATTCGTACTTAGAATCAGTCCTGCAACATTGACCTTTACGCTCTACTGCTCTAATAAGAACGTTGCTGAAGCCTTAACATTCTTTAATGTTAGAATTTTATGCTTGTAAGCGAGTCAAGTGCTTGATTGATGAAACCGTCATATTTAGACGTGTAGGAAATTATCAGCTGGGAAATTCACACATATGCGTAGTCGTTCTACAATAAAAGAAATTAAACGTATTTCTAAATGGAATTATCAACTAAGACATAAGAATTTCGCTAATCCTTCTCGTATAGTAAGAATAAAATAATCTACACAACTACATAACCGAAATTTACCCCCTGCCGGCTTAATGCGTGAAGATTTGGAAGAACTTCTAAATTTTACTATATAAACTATATGTCATTTGTGAGCAATTTATAATATATTTAATTTCGTGTCTAAATATGCTGTATCTAATTTACACGATCTCTTACCCGTCGTTCATTATCCTCTTGCACTGCGGATACCATGACATTGTTTTTTTTTCTCCGTGAACTTAGTGATTTGACACTCGTCAAGGACAGTAAGAAATGTTAGGCTCTTCCTGAAGGGTTGTTGGTCTGATCATGTGGTCTTTATTCAGCACGTGCTGGAGACTACGACATTTTTAAACGTTTCGCTTGAAATTTGAATTATAATCTGCAATAGTGTAGAAGGAAACTAGCTCTATTCATCATTTTAACATCAAAGGAATTTATTTATAAAACTGTCGTTCAAAACTAAAGTTATCTCGAGATACACCTCAATATGTCTTGAACCTTAAATTCAACCCGAACAGGGCACTGAATTTTCGAATGACTTAGAATTTGTACTACACTTCGAATTTGTGCCGGACTTTGAATTGCTATCAGACTTTGTTGTGTTTTGACCGTGGTTCCAACTAAAATTTTTTCAGTAGTTTATTTGCGACGAAGGATGAGCGTCAAAGTTTTATTCTGAGACTCTGAGCTACAACATTGTCATTCCACTGCATTCGTTATAGTTGCACTTGTGTATTTTGTAGACACGCATTACATAATACAGGGTGGGCCATAAGTAAAGTACCTCTGCGGATGAATAATTGGCAGTAGCACTGCTACGCTTGCAGCACTGAGCTGAAAACATTTTTGCTATTATAATTGTTTTTAGAAGGTACCTTACTTATAGCTAGCCCTGTATACTGTACATATATATGCTATTATTTGTGCGTAAAAACCTTTTTAAATAGAATTTAATGTTTTTAATGTTTTTCAGTAAATCTACAGTACAATTGCTCAAACACAGTAACATGAACTAAAACTGAGTGCAGAAGTCTCATGAAAACATTTTAAAGTGACACCACTTCGAAAAATTGAAATGTTACATTTTTCCTTACACCTAATACGTGACGGCGGAACCGATTTATAGAAATTTTATTCAATGACAAGAAAGAAAAATCCTTGAAGAAGAAATTTCTAAAGGCAACCGAACTCCTCGAAATCTCAACAATGGCTTTATAGAACGCTTTGAAAAGAAGTCTTTTATTGACGGAAAATAACTGTACTGTCGTGCAAGTGACTGAGCTTTGTTTACGCTTTTTGGGCCACTTGAGTTCTGCCAAAAACAAACTCCGTTGCTAACTCAAAACCCTATTGAGAAATGGAGATGGTGGCTATAAATCCTGCATTAATTCTGACAGAGAGCAATGAGCTGAACGTGCTGTTAAGCTCAATAAATTTAGGAGGAGAACTTTCTGGATGGCTTTGATCTCTCTTTTATGCTCGTCACTGAGTGGACCAAGATTGGCTGTGACCAAGCCGAATTGAGCAAAGTGCTATTCCATAACTAGTAGACCTGCACGTGAAAAAAATTCACGTATTTTTTACCGAATTTTTCCGTTATATTTGCCAGTGAACGCAGGCTTTCCGAATGAGTGTTCACATTGAAGGATGTGCTTTAGTATCCACAATACAATGCTTACAATACATGTGTACCCTACCGAATTTCCTTCTATCTAAATCCTTAAGAGCGTGACAGAATGACAGACCAAGCAAGTAAGCAAGCCACAAACTGTGTATGATTATATAGTGGAATATTTATGTTACATTCATGATGTAGAGAACTGAAACTCTTAAGAGTGACTTTGCTGAAATTCTGGTGAAACTAGGCTTTGCATAACTCGCAAACCTCCCTCCAAGTCCCATTCAATTTGGACCAAAAGTTTTTGACATTTCTTTCAGTTCAATTCTGTATCTCAGTGACGAGAAAAAAACAGTCTAATTCAAGGGGTTCTATAATGGTAAAAGTTAGATTACGATTTAATCAGAATGGTTGTAGTATTTATTGCTTTAAAAGAGTTACTTAAAGTTTGGTTTTATTCTGAAAGTAAAAAATTCTGCGAAATAATACGGTGATGAAATGATCGAGCATCAGTGAGAAAAAAGAACTGAGCAATTATTATTCATTGAAAAACAGCTAGCACTTATTGCTTAGTAACCTGCAGTATTTAATGGTCAATTAGAATTTTTTCAACATAGTACAAACGTTGAGCAAATTATCTCATAGGAAGCCTATATCAGCGCATTAGTTCCAATTCAAAGTACTAAGCCAACTGAAAAAAGCTATTAGTTTCAGGCGAATATTATAACTATTTTCCACCACCACTTTTCAAAGGAATAAAGAATATCCTGATTTCATTTTGTAGAAGAAACGGAATATTCAACATGAAATTTTCCGACTAACCCACTGCTTAAATTTTATCACGAATTTTTTAAGTTAAGGACAAAGCAATTTTTATAGTTTTCCCAGTGATACGAGCCTTCACAGCTCTTTCTTTTAGCACTAGGAAAACTTTATTGGTCGTCAATTGGTTCAAAGTATTTCTGCTAAATTTATTTCAGGGTAGAATTAAAAGAACCAGCCTTTATACAACTAATCAAAATAATTCTCCACATACACGGTATGTTGTGTAGGTATCTTACGTAAGTGCAATTCAGAAGCACTGCATGTATGACGCCCGACACGGGTATATGTGACCTAGTTACTGTGTTCATTTCCGTGATTTTAATGAACAGTTTAACACGTTTCCTGCAATTGCACACATAGTCACTAGCAACCTCTATAAAATTTACACTTAACCTAACGGGCCCACCAGTGGGCTTTCAGAAATCGTATCTTTAAGAAGAATGGTGTCTCTATGGACAATAGTATTTCTATGGTGAATGGTATCAATGTGAATAATGGTATGTGTGTGAAGAATGGTATCTGTGTGAAGAGTGGTATCTGTGTGAAGAGTGGTATCTGTGTGAAGAGTGGTATCTGTGTGAAGAGTGGTATCTGTGTGAAGAGTGGTATCTGTGTGAAGAATGGTATCTGTGTGAAGAATGGTATCTGTGTGAAGAATGGTATCTGTGCGAAGAATGGTATCTCTATAAAAGAATGGAGTCTTCATTAGAAATCGTATGTTATGAGAGATGGCATCTTCGTGAAAGGTCCCAACTAATACTGAATGTCTTTAATTTTGTTCATTGTCAGGTACTCAAAAATGTATGTAACTGAATACATAATATCGCATGCACTCGTAAAACACTTTGAATTATCAGAATTTAGAAATTAAAAAACTGTTCGTTTCAGGAGTATTTATATTTGCTTATAATTGTACACACTGCACTGCCCACTCGGACATATCCTCATTAATAATTCGCCTACAAAATACCATTCACCAGTTTTAGTTTTTCTATGGTGAGAAATAGATGCTGCAAAACTGTTCATTGCCAATACTAATGCATCTGTAACGCTATGCTTATGATGAATTATTCTTTTTAAGCCCTCAGTCGAATCTTTATTACAGCAACATGACTCTTGAGAAAATCCGGTTTGCATTCACTACCTTGGTAATACTATCTTCGGCATCGCTTCAATAATGTAACTGGTGTGTATATTAATCCCGTGTAACGCATCCAATAATGTTAGTTGCAATTAAACTTTGGCCGCAGTAATGTTACTGAAGTGTTGATCTCGTTAATTTGTGGCCTTCTCATCAGACACCTTCATTAATGTACCTCATTGAAGCGTGTAATCAAATGATCATGTAGCTCCCAACCCTGAGAACAATCCTGTATGGATTAAAATCCCATTAATTTCCATATTACTAGATTTCCATTGTGTGGTGATCAACCGCTGTGATCAGACAATATCCCATCTATTCTACCGATATCCCTGCTACTGGAAGTATTTACTTCAGTAAATTAAATCATCGCAAAATACTTAATTAGAAACCTACTAGATACAAGCTCCGGGTATTTCCCTAACATCCCTGCAATTGTGCGCATACTTCAAAAATCTAAATAAGGTAAAATGCATGATAATTAGACTTTTAAATGTGTCTCAGTGGTGCATGAGTGCTGTGAAACACTCGTGTATCTACTGCATGATTGACGCTTTATTGATGAAGAATTCGATTCCCTGAAATTGGGTAAATGAAACACTTGCCTGACCAATAAATTGGGTAAATGAAACGCTTGCCTGACCAATAAATTGGGTAAATGAAACGCTTGCCTGACCAATGAATTGGGTAAATGAAACGCTTGCCTGACCAATAAATTGGGTAAATGAAACACTTGCCTGAACTATAAATTGGGTAAATGAAACACTTGCCTGAACTATAAATTGGGTAAATAAAACGCTTGCCTGAACTATAAATTGGGTAATTGAAACGCTTGCCTGAACTATAAATTGGGTAAATGAAATGCTTGCCTGAACTATAAATTGGGTAAATGAAACATTTGCCTGAATAATAAATTGGGTAATTAAAACGCTTGCCTGAACTATAAATTGGGTAAATGAAACACTTGCCTGAATAATAAATTGGATAAATGAAATGCTTGCCTGACGGATACCACATGCGAATAGGCCTTAGTTTCATCGGCACATGGCCTTTGTAGCAATAGACTACGGACTTCTCACATCAAAATGGTTTCATTCTTTATAAGTACGACTATGGCAGGCTATATTGACCACATTGATTCATGTAGAAGTTTCTTCATTTTAAGATTTTTACCAATGATTTTAAAACTTTCATGATTCTTCCGTTGTTTTAACTTTAACCTGGTTCACGTATTACTTGCGGTGTAGTTTCAGCTTTTTTCGTACCAGTTTCCTTATGTACAGTAACTATATCATAAAAAATTGGAGCTAATTCTGACCTATATAGGTAATTAATTCGGTGGTTAACAACCGTTGTTTCTTTAACACTTTGACAAGTTCATGCTCGGCAGACAGCATCTTTTCCAGCATTGTTTCGTTTTGCTCATTTTCCTTGGCAGAACAAATAACTTTCACTGAAGCACCGATTTGACACACAATTGCAGTAGTAAAGCATGACATGAGCCTCACTTGCTCCAAACCATTCTATGTTATTAGTGTGCATTATTTTAATGTTTTGCTCACGTGTTCAGCTTGATCCACCAAAATGGTGCACTGAACAGAAGTGTACGTCAGTGTAACTCTCTTCAGAAGACATCGAGTTTTCCCCGACCGTAGTATTGCGAAACTTAAATAAATATTCTCAAAAATAAAATGACGCCCTCTAGCAATTCCCCTGGCTACCCATCAAATAATCAGCAACACTAGTTTCATGAGGTTACTATGGGTCTCATTTCATTGTTGGGCCACGTTGTGGTGCTCTCAGCTACCTGTGTCTTATTCAAAGAGAAATGACCGCCCGTGCCGTGCAGCCATGCCTCTGCGGGAAAAAGTGTTTTCTTTAGTTTTTCTTGACAGAAGATCTGGACTGCTGAATGGAAATAAAAAATATTCATCCACATTTTGGGAATAGTATTCCATTTTCACAAAAGGGCACGTCTTGAAAAAAATTTAACAAGATTTAATAAAAATGACTTCTCTGAAAATGGAATACGATTCCCGAAACGTCAATGGATATTTTTATCATTTCTATTCAGTGTTCCAGATTTTCTGGGAAAATAGATTATTTACCACCATTTTAATCGTGAATTTGTCTCTTCACGTCATTCTGCAATTATTCGTAACTTTGGAATGCTCCATGCCGCTCTTGAAACACTCATTGAAGGGTTTGGTAGTGGACCGAAAATATCGTCATGATATGTTAGATTTTACCTCATTATCTTGGTTCCTGTGCATTTTAATTTGAAGGTTAATTGTTTTGCATTTTAATAATGTTCATTTGCTTATATGAATTGTTTTATATTTTCACTTCTTTTTTGCATATTATTTCATGTATCGAAGCTTAAGGTATTCTCTTTTGGTTCGGTATTATTTTAACTTTGGTCTCTTTAATACACCTTTTTTTCCTTTATATACATTCATATTTAAAATTTAAAATTTAATTAAATTCAATTGAAGTACATTGTCATGTATATTTTTAGTGTTTTACTTCTTTCATGCTTAATTGTACGGAACAATAGCATAATTTGGATGATGATTAAAGATTTGAAATCCCGTTTTACGTGTTTGCATTTTATGACGAAGTACTAATCTTAAAAAAGTGGACTATCATTCCTCACTATTTCTACGCATTTCGTTTTTAAACCACTCGTCACTTATATTCTTTCATTAATTCTTTCTTTAACCTAGTAATAGATCTTTAAGACATGACTTCAATTATTCTGAATCCTTTCCAAATTTTTCTTTACGAATCAATTTTGTTGGTCTCGAAATTTTCTCGCAATACAATTTTTACCTCGTAATTTTTAGTAATCCTTCTATCTTAACAAAAATCGACGAGTCCAGAATGTTGTGCAGTGAAATTCCGCTTATGATGAAATTGGATTCTAATAAAACATCAGCGATAGATTATGGAAAGCTTGTCTCGTTTGCTGAATTCTGGGATTAAAATATAATATGACCACGTATTTTCAAATACAATGTTTCTTACAATGGGCTTGTATACTCATTCCCCCAATTGGAATAAGCCCAGGTTTTAACATATATACACAAAGTAAGAACTTGCTTCACCAGAAATATATCAAGTAGTAAGATGTACGTCAGTGGAAAAATGATCATGGTCTCAGGTAATTTAAATTGCAAAAAACGCGTAGGGGCGAAACACCATTGATTTTATACTTAAATTTAAACGAAAAACACGGGCATTTTCTACATGCTGGAGCGAGGGTTTTTTTTTCTTTGAAGTCGGAGTTTCACGCGGCTGAGGAGTTGAATTCGAGGAGTTAGAGTCGGGTCGAAATTTCTGCTAAAAATCGGAGTCGGAGTCGAAGAATTGAACTCCCAACTTGACAGCTCTTGTCTACCAGGCCTCCCCTGTACTTGCGAAGACTAATTCAACGACGAGTCTCTTCCTTCCTCGTGAGAAAACTTTTTAATTTGACAGAAGTTTTCGTTCCTTTAATGATTTCCTTCCTCAGACAAGTAACCACAATGTTTGGTATTGATTGCTAATTTCATTTAATCTTGAACGAAACAAAAACGTATATTTCCAATAAAGTTGGTACGTATGAAATGTAACAGCATTGGTTTTTAAAAATGAAGCAGTACCTAGTCGAGTTTTACAAGTGCTCTCAAAAAATCTTCATAATTTTTGCACATCTAAATCGTCTGCGATTGGTCACGTTCACGGCAACAGAAAAGCTGTAAACATTTCATTACAGTCGTAAAATGTGATTTTGAACGTTAGGTCAGGTTTGAGTCAGCGAAATATTTTTGGTCAAGGACTTGTAGCGACAACTGTGTCGTGATGGAGTAATGTTATACGTATAACAATTTTTTTGGAAAATAACCAACGTACTTATATTTTACGGTATGTTAATCATTTTTTCGATAATAAGCGTAAATAACTGCAATGCAGGTACCGTGTTGAAGAAAAATTCATTAGTGTTTTATAAAATGTCGTACATGAATGTAAAATGAAATAAAACCAATATAATCCTGGTATCTTCTCTGTAAATGAAGATGGCAGCCTTTGGATGAACGATGCATGTTACTAGTAAAAAAAGAGGTTTCTCATTCCTTACACTACTGAGTTCTAAATGAGGGCACTAATAACGCGTTAAGTGTTAGTGGGTCAAACAAACGAGGCATTTTTGTGAAAAAACAAAAAATCAGAAAACAACTGTTTGATCTTTAGTCAATTGAAATACGGCATCGTACCTGTGAATAACATTGTTCTGGTGTTCATATAAGACAGGTTTGTTTGGTGGGATGCCAAGATAGTGTTGAACCTGGAATATAATAATAATGTCAAAGTTCCTTTCATAGGCGTTTTCTCAGTTACCTCATATTTTCTGCAGTAACTTATTATGCTCCTGATATTGTCTATATAAACAGTTTCTTCTATTTCATCTGGGTTTCCAGCAGACGCTTGAAAATATACTATTACTTAGAATAGTGGATACCAGAATGTGGTTCAAAAGTGTTCAGTTTTCAAAATGACTGTGATGGCACGTACAATTTTAAACTAACAGAGAAAAATTATGGTGGCCTTATTACTAAAATCATGTTTTATAATCTATCCGCAACTATCTTTAGGATTTCTATGGATGCTAAGATATCTTCCATACAAGCCAGTACTATGAGAGGAGTAGTAAATCAGAACATTCTAGTCAAATAACCTTAAATTTATAGTTAATTATATAGTCTTTTTCATATTAACTGATCAAATATTTGTTCAAAGTTCTGGTACCTGAATGTTTTCCAGAAACTTATTTTCAAAGTCTGACCATTACCTTCCGGGTGAAGAACGCAAACTCTTTTAATTTCTTGTATGATAAATGTAATCCATTTCACAGGACAATTTATTTTCGGTTTATCCATGCCATAAAATACCCCAGTAATTGGAATTCAAAGCTTTCACTTCGTTCAAAATGCCATTTAAAAATCCTCGTCGATGATATATTGCATCGAAATAAATTCAGGCAAATGCGATTTCAATGAACAATTGTATATTATGATAGCCATTTGGTCTCCATGCTGGTGTGGTGTAAGTCATTTACTATACGATATTTGGGATAAATGAGACCTCTCGCTTAAAATAGTAAATATCTTCGTTTTCCTGAAAATGTTTGTTCTTCAGCAAATCTTCGAGTCACAAGCCTTTGCGCTCGAGAAAAGTAAACTGAATTCTTCTTACAGCTCCTCATTCTCGAGTCTTTCTCAAGGGGACATGCTGCCATTCTATCCTATAGCTTTCCCTCGAGACGTGACTTTCATAAGAGATACCCTGAACTTCCTACATAAGATCCAGAAGCAAGGGTTGTGAAAACCTGTTAAAGTTCAATTTTAAAAGTAGCATGGCTCAAGGATTAATTGCATTCCTTTTTCAACACGTAAATTGAGCCGCGTAAAAATAAAATGTGTAACCATTTGTGGGTCACCTGTACTACATATGACAATCCTCTCGATGATCACCGGTGCATCACGCTGCAATTAATGTGTTAAAGAAAGTAGATTCATTCTGGTAAACCCAATGATAGTGTTTTATGATAAAAATCATCAAACCCAATTTACACAGGGTTCCCAAAAAATCAAGGTCAGTGATGCAGGCCTATACGTAGTTGCACTAATTCAATAAGCGAAAATTGAGACTATGGCATATTTGTGAGCTTCTCTCTCAGACGCTGAGGATGATAGAGAAAGGAATAAAACGCGTGAGCAGCGGAACTGGGATTAAACTTTGTCTAAAACCCTTGCTGAGAGGATTATCCTTCTTCTGTCTGTCTTTCTGTCTGTCTTTCTGTCTGTCTTTCTGTCTGTCTTTCTGTCTGTCTTTCTGTCTGTCTTTCTGTCTGTCTTTCTGTCTGTCTTTCTGTCTGTCTTTCTGTCTGTCTTTCTGTCTGTCTTTCTGTCTGTCTTTCTGTCTGTCTGTCTGACGAACATTGCAAAAACTGTTCATTCGTGTTGATACCCTCACTCTGTTTCTTGAATCTTCATTGTTCTCTATTTTTCCTTTTCAGTTTTTTACGCTGTGCTTTTGTCTTTTTCAGCTCGTTTCTTTCTCTTTTCAAATCTTTGTTTCCTAATTTTCGTATTTCCTCACGGCCGCAAACGAAGCTATGCTATGCAGTGGCAATAACAACCAATTAGAGAATCTGCAGCACTTCCAGCCTGATTTTTTTTAAGGTTTTCTTCATTTAGGTAGATTTATTTTACATTTAATCAACTATCTCTAGCGCTGTGGAAATCAGACTACTAATCAACTCTAGTTCTATATGATAGTCACTATAACTTAGCGTTTGCTATGACCGAATTTTAAATGTTTGCGTCTGATTCCATTGAAAGTACTAATTACCTGATTTCGTGGTAATTCTACTCCCAGTACATACTGTACACGTTCAGTAATCAGAACGCCTCAAGCAGCCTCTACATAGTTCTGCAAAATCTCGTGTGCTAAAAATTTTGAATATTCGTAGTAATGCTTTGTTTATGCTGGTTCCAAAACTGGTGTTACGATTGTGAAAACCAGGTTAGAACCATAATTTCTCTGAACGCTTTTCGTTTTTTCTTCAGTTCAAGGTGTCATGTGTTGCTGGAACATATGTTTAAACACTGCCTCGAATTATGGCTGGTAATAATGTATGACAGATCTAAATTTTATATCATAGAGCTAACGTATTTAGTTCCAAAAGTATGGGCTTGCAATTATACAGGGTTGCACATGAACAGACTCAGTTGATCAACTCGTATGTGTATTCTTAAATAATTTCACCATTTCAATGAAGCAAGCGCTTGTACAAGTCTCTCAAATCTCGCGATGTATTGACGTGCACGACAACGAAATCTTCAACGTCTAAATTGCATCTTTGCCCTGCAGATTCCAATCGGCGTGATGATTTAGAATCCATTCGGGTCGGAGTCGGCGCTCCCTACCAAAATCGAAGGCCGAGTTCTTGAGCTATTGATTCATCGAGATCGTAGATTACTCCGAAGTTCTGCTAAAAAGTTGACTGCTTAAGGTAGGTTTGAGTGCGGTGCTTGTCACTATCAGAACATTTTCTAGTGCCGCTTGGAAAGCAGCATTAACTTATCATAGAAAACTTATAATCTCTTCTGGAGTGACTTCATGAAAGCCGATGAGAAACCCTCGCACCTCCTTAAATATATTTTTTCTATTTTCTTTTCGTCTTTTAACTCGTGGAGTTATCATTTGGGCTGTGAGCTTATCAAAACGTATTTGATGTTCATTTTAGTACTCAAATTAAAAAAATTAAATGTTCTGTCGTGGATTTATCTAAGCAAGAAAATTTTTAATAAACCCATGTTAAGGAAGAAATAACTAATGTAATCAACAGCAAATGTGTTCAAACTATTGCATTTGTATGCAATGAAAATTTCTGACACTGATTGAAATGCACATGAAAGAACAATGTTTATTTTGGGTAAACGAAATTTCATTTTCATGATTTTTTGCATCTTCCATAATTTAGCTCCATAATTTTTAGCTCCATAAACATATAGCTCCATAGTTTTTACATAGTTTGTCTGATTACTCGCTGTGTTGAACTTCATGGATTCTGCGGTTGTTATAATAATCAAATGCAGCGGTTTAGCACACTGTACAGCTACTGTAGTCTGTGACCGAACACAAAGTGATTTCCAAGATATTAGCTCATTTTATTTTAATTCAGGTTTACAGATCTCTGCGTTAACGTTCATCTCAAAATTTTCTATAAATAAAGCGAATTTAGGGATTCAATTTCCAACGCGCTTTCCTAACGAATGTATTAATTTAAAAACGTTAATTACCCGAATTTGTCTTTTGGTATTTCTAGCCCAATCAAGTATAGCGACATCTCTGGTAGTCTTAGCTCACATCTATTAAGTGAATAAAGGACCCGCTCACTTTGATGATGAAATTCAGTTAGTAAAGAAAATGGGCAAAGACAATTTCGAGCAGCTTTGATCACGCTTGTGTTTGATCACCACTGTCCAGAAGTGGGACTTCTTCCGGCATCTATTCTTGACGTTTTCATTTCTAATTATTATTCACGATGTTCTCCTAATTACTGTTTCCGTATATTTATTAGCTTTTACGGTTAAGATACAGGTTCTTTTCACTCTGTAAATTCAACGTTAGAAATTCCCACAGGGTATATTAAATTCCAATTCGTAAATTTCAAGGTTTTAATTTGTTCTCAATATATATAAAAAAAAAATTAATTCTACATAAATTAAAAACTGGATCTTTGATTTTGATTTTGCTACATTAGAAGCAGTGTTTCAGATTTTTACAAACGCATATCATTTCGTTATTTGTCGCAAGAAAGAGATGTGTAAAATATAACATGGCAGTAGAAACGAGCAGTTGGTTCATTCTTGGGTTGCTACTCAAGTCCCAAGTTGTTTAAAGTTAAGAAATCAATCACTTTTAGGCACCTTGATCACGTACAGGTGTTACAGTCACGTACACGCACCCCAATCAGACACAGGCACCAGGAGTAAAGAAGGATAGGAGGGAGAGTGGTTACAATCATACTGTCATTAATTTGTACGTAATAATCACCTGACTCATATTACACAATAATTAGGTCAACACTAAGAAAGTAATGGTTTACTTGTTAGTCCGTTACAGAAGCCTTATTAACCAACTGTGGCCTAGGGAGTTCGTAGGTTAATCATATCTCATTAACTCCTACCTAGAATTTCATACATCGGCACAATATTTGTCACTTTAAAGTTGACCTATAATATTAATATCATTCATGCTACTGTGGTTGCTGTACAGCTATTGTGGTTACTGTCCTTTACACTAATCCATACTATGTTATAAAAACAATTGTACATTTAGTATTTATGAATAAGTATATTTCCTGCCCCTGTCATTGCTAAATTAAATAGGGGAAATTAATTTCAAAACCGCTCCTACCAAGGAATTGAAATAAAGTGTTTATCTTAGAATAGGTATAGACTTCTCGATGGAACGGGTATACGTACATGCACTGAATGTGACGTCGCATTGTCTTGCATGAACAGATTTTTTTTTTCGAAGTAACGGGAGCTGACTTACGAGCCATATGAAAAACTGTTCACTCAAAAAATTGCAATAAAAACCTGTATGAATTATAACAGGAATTTTCACAGAGCTGTTAAAATGATTATAAATGGTTTTATTGGCTTCATTCCGGAGGCTTCATTGTCAGAATGAAGTCATACAGCGCTTTACCGAACAAATGAACAATTCATAATTCAGGGTATTGATTTTAAATAAAATTTTCTTACAAAGTCATGTACACGAAAAATAATTGATACCGTCAAAACAATGAAAAGTTCGTTGCTGTCTGCGATTGTTATGAATGCTAGTTTTCGTCAAAGAGACCACACCTGTTCAGTTTATTGCTTCTTAATGCAAAATAACGATATGAAACCTGTGAGTGAACATTATGGATTGTATTAAAGAAATTGTATACATTACGATATACATTTCTTCTTTAATACAATAACTCACAAAGAGACATTGTTTCTAACAGGCTTGTCATGCAATATTAATGATCTGTTGTTTTGATTCAACAGTAATTATCTGTACTCAAATAAAAAGATTCATAACGTTCTTGCCAAGTAGGCTTGTATTTTGTTGCTTTTTCTCATAGCAACATTATGAACGTCAGAAGAACAAACTTCTTTTGTTTGCACATTCCACTTAATGATGGTTCCTGTACATCATTTCTTCTGTACCGTGTTTTTAATCATACGCCAATAAATAATATTTAATTTGAATTTTCTGTATGATAATAAGCAGGTTTCTGACGGTAAGGGATGTTCATAATCGCAGATGCATTCAAAGTCATAGTTTTTATTCAATATTCTCCTAATCGTAGTTTACATAATGTACAGTATGTCATTAATAACTTTGGAACTATAAACTTTTTTAGCTCGGGGATTGAAGAAACGAGTCTTTGGAAGACAATTCTCATGCCTAGGAATTTCTCCAATTTCCAAAACATTTTATCAGTATAATTACTTTTATACTCAACAAGCGATGTCTCTAGATCACCACTCGAACTGTCCACGAGCATGGAACAACTTCATCAACACTCTCGCATCATTCACACTGGTTGAGGCCGGCGGCAATGCCCTTTGCAAGTTTAATGTCGAAAATTTTTAGCAGTTTATGGCGCCAATAGAACACAGGAACTAACAGTTTTGCAGTTGGTGTTTATCTTGCTAATGAATCTCAGTTTCATGCTCATTGCTTTCTACTAAGCCATTAATATCCCATGATTTTTGATTATGCGATTAAAAATTTGTTCACCACATACGAATACTGACGTATAGTCAAGTGCAGCATAATACAAAATTTTCATCAGTAGAAAAGAGTTTTGGGAATTTGATCGTTTACCAGAGAAATTATTCATTATGCTGTTCATGACATTCAATAAGGTATTCTGAAATTAATTAAAGAACAAGGTGTTTTCGGGGCTTGTTTATTCACATTGATGACTATCTCCACTTACGGGACGAAGATGAAACAACATTGCTTAGACATTGTAAGACAAACACCAAAAAAAATTCATAGGTCAATTCATTTATATAAACACAGTCATTATAAATGCATTCACTGCACAATAAATTCAGACTAAACAAAGTAAATAAATGATCTTCACATTTAATTGTGGTAGAAAGCAAGTTTGTGCAAATGTGCAAAAAATACCTTTTATAATCTTTCAAAAGAAAAACTCATATAGAGCATGAGTCAGTTACGTAGTTTACGTTAGTTACTTGTGAATGCATTAGACAGTGGTGCAGTTGGTTAACTGTAGTCAGCTACTTGTTAACACAGTTGACAGTTACCTAGTTAGTCAACGTAAGTTACTTGGAAATGCATGCAATAGTGACGCCGTTAGTTAGGGTTAGTTAGTTACTTGTTAATGCATCGGACAATACTGTTAAAGCACTGCTTGATGCACCCTCGTTTCATTGACTGCAAAATGATTTATGTTTAGAAGGATACGGAAAAAATCTGTTCAATCGAACGACAGTAACTTCCTTCTCGAAACTTGCCAAAGTTTTTTCCTACGAAAAGATGTCTGCACTTTTCAAATGATTGCAGCAATGCCAAGCTACGTCTCAATAAACTGAGATTTGCCTTGCTTCGCTTCTTGTCGACTAGAAGTATTTCCAATAAAATTAGTAATCAGAGGAATAGATCATTCAAATTTTTTACGTAAAGTATTTAAGTGCCATTTCTGGGGTACGTGATACTAAGCTATGTGCACATTTTGTGCTACATTTGTTGAAAATGTTCCTAGAAAAATTTGCACGGCATTAACGTGCAGATTCGCTACTAGCCTTCTCATTTTTATTCATAATTGAAGGCTTCACTGTGAGTGCACATTTGAAGTCTCCTCAGAATTTCCCCACAATTGAAGGGTGGAAAGCACTAGTGGACTACTTGCATTTTTTCCCACAGAAGAAAATGCAAGTTGTCCGCTAGTGCTGTCCACCCTTCATATAGTAAACTACTGGATCGTAATCGAAGGTAGAATTATTCTACCTACGAAAGAAGTTACTCGCTGATGCACTGATGAATATAGCCTTTGAAAAAAAATATTTTAGTAGTAGTTCTCTGTAATGCTTTTTCACCTTGAGAACAACATGTGTTGTACAACAGTGACTGGAATCTTTCCAAAGTGCTTTCATAAGCGTAGAAATAATGTAGAATGTGTAAGGACTTTTAGCGAAGAGCGAAGTCCTTGTGCTTAAGATTCATTTTCAGCGATCGAATCTTACGTTCCCACTATCGATAAAAGGATAAAAATAATCGCTATTTCTTTCTGAGAAGAAATTATGATATCCGCTTAAAAACTGGTAAGAGTTTGTGTGTTAATTGTCTTGTACGGTGAACTGAAGGAGATGGTCATTCATCTTGTGTTGGGGTTATGCAGAATTACCGAATTAAAACGAAATGAATATAATTAGTGATATCATTCGAGGTATTACACTGGAACTTTATTCCTGTTTATTTCTGTAATTCCTTTTTATGATCCTTTATGAAGTAGACAATATTGTGCAACTAGCTGATGATGAATTTTGAATGGACGACGAGCTTCATTAGATGCTATGCTTTCATCGCTGTAAGTTTTTGCTCTCATGCAGTACATCAGCTTCTCAAATGTTAGGATTTAGCGTACTATTATCCTTCCAATACATTACCTTTAAATTTATAGACTGTTCACTATAACGCACGGGCTGGTAATTAACTTATCTCAGAGAAGGATGAGTTGAAGCAGAACGGGTAAGGTTCCCATTTTTCTATGTGCTGTCCTTGGTTGTTCAAATTACGGTCATGAACGATACACAAAATGTGGCAACACAACCTCCTTTTTTTCGAAGCAAAGTGCATTTAAAAATAGGAAATTAGGTTGCCGCACCCAGTACTTGGTGCTACACACATGTACCAACACGTAGTCAGCGTATTAAAATCTGAGAATCGCCACTCGTTTTTGTACGACGCTGTGAATGTAAGTAAATTCAGTCAGCTCTTGCTTGCTTGAGGTTGATAGCAACTCCACTCAGGCAGCCGACATTGAGAAAAGTTCAAAATTAGGCGATGCTGGAGCTCCATACCTAACTTCAATACTTTAATTTAAATGTAAGCTAACTCTGAGTTAAATTTTTGGTGAAGTTTGGAAATGTTTGGATGAAAGTTTGAATTTGGCATAGCATGTTGAATTTGGTGTTAGCATGTACGTAGCTTCTTCGTGTCAAGAACCTTAGAGGTAGATACGTATGTACGTACAATACCACCTTACATTTCAATCATCGCAGTTTATATTTGCTTCAGAAATTCATGTTGAAAAATCTAGCCCATGGCCGGGGTGCATACGAAGGCTGTAGCAAATAGGTATTGATTCTTTCTCTTTACGATAAAGTATTTAAGTTTTAGCACAATCACGTACAGAGTGTTAATTGTTATGTATATTTATGTTGATATACAGTGCATGTATTTTCGCGTGTGATTTTGACTTATTAGTAAAAAACGACGCGAACCAAGCAACCGAAGTTTATTAGATGGCTACTCCTCGTACAATCTTAACTTATACATTGCTCTCGATTCCCTTTAAATATATGTACATATGTCCTGCCTAATGAACTGAGCGTAGAGGAGCCATTTCGAGTGGTTTGGTACTAAATATCTCCTTTCTTTCATTAAAGTTCGAGGCATTGTGGAATTATTTGAAATACTGATGAAATATTTGGTGAATTTTTGTTTCTCAAGTGATTGCGGAAATTAAGTAGAATATGCCGATTCGTTCGCAAAACCTAATTATTTAATGTAGTAAACTCGTTGAAGATCACATGGTGCAAAGTGTGTTCATATATTCTGGAAGTAGCCATAAAATAACATAAACTGATTTGTATGATTCAGGTTGAGCTTCCCAAAGAGAACCTTCATTCAGAAAAATGTAATAGCATTCGTAAATAATTAGCACTAAGTGAGATCAAAAGCGCTTGGTGGAACACAACCAACTGGAAACGACAAAACGACGACAATATAATTTAACAACTATTGAAACATTTCGAATAGACCTCGGATCTATGAGAATGGGATTTTGAACGTTATTTCATGTGCAGATATCATCATGTGCAGCTGTTAAATCAGTAGAACTGTTTGATCTACAGCAGCCTACAGAGCAGAGTGCTCTTTTAATGCACTTTTTTGACAAAATTAACGCATACGTCGAGTAAAAACTGAAGCCGTACACAGAATTTTTGTTATTATGAGAGTCTAGGAGAAACTATTCACCTGGTTTAAATATGGCACTATAAAGCAGGACTGGAACTCGTTAATTTTGAATTCCTTTTTGAAGTCTTGTTAGTTTGCCTGCGCTTTGCTCTCTTGACATCGCTCATCGTCGAAGCTTTTCCTTGCAAACTGCAGTGTGCAGGGACATGCCAGGAATTTCCCTGCAAACTGCAGTGGGCAGCGACATGCTTGGAGTTTCCCTGTAACCTGCAGTGTGCAGGGACATGCCAGGAATTTCCCTGCAAACTGCTGTGTGCAGCGACATGCCAGGAATTGTAAAATGATCTAAGCTCCTCTGCTGTCAAGTCCACGAGGATATCTGCAGTTCTCAAATCTTGAGATTATTCGTCAATCTCCGTAGTAAACGGAATTTTTGAGCTCAGTACATAGCGAGAGCACAAATATGTAAGATAAGTTTGAACGTGTTTTATCATATCTTATATTGAACCAGAGTAATCAAACGTTCAGCGGTACTCAAACTGGAGGATTCTTTGAGTTTCTTCTATCCGCTCAAACTTTCTTACAGGACCCTATAAAGTCTGCACGGGATTCTTAAGTTACGGGAATATTCATTTTTTCATACAATGATATTCATATGAAAATTTTCTGACATTTTGCTTCAAAGTATAGGATATGCTGTAGCTCTTCATTATAATTGGAAGGTGACTGAAATAGTCACTCTGAGTATACATCGCGCTTACCTTCTAAATTCATTTTTGACGTGCCGTGTGATAGTTACAATACATCACTCAAAAATCACCGATGGCATGAAAAACAAGTGCAGCTTAAACGAAACATGAATCCATCATAAAGTGTGAGTATGATTCCATGAAGGAATGTCAAAGTGATTCCATGGTGTGGAAGATCTGGTCACGTAGGATGCAATTCTGAGAAGGAACGTGAATGTGATTATCAGTACGGAAGTGTGTTCTTGATTGAAAATTACAGCTTAAGTGGAATGTAATTCTTTGATGTAGAAATTTGTGGAGATTTGCGTATGTGATTATAGTTCCCTAATCGAAATTTTCAGACATATTTCTTCGATGAGAATACTTTAGGACTTTGATTTATCGGGCCTGATTTAAATTTGAGTTACAATTGAATGCACCCCACAATTCGATGCACAGAGAGTATGTTCTGTAGAATGAATCACCATTAAGAAAACAAACTCACCAAAACACAAAACTCGACTTAGTTTTTGAAATTTTGGTCAGCTTTGCGATGTGTCATAATCCTCACTAGCTGACGAGGATCGTGTCTCTCGTCCGTAAGGAGTTTAGGACAACTCGTATGTACGCAGTTCGATGTATGAGTAAATTTGTTTCGTTAATCGAGCATTTATTAGTATTTTCACTGGTTTAAAATTATTTCATTAGCATGACCTTGGTTTCAAGAAGTAGAAAACACTGTGTAGTTTTTCAAGTATGGTAGATATACGCGTCCATCATACTTTATGTTTTAGGCATTACAACGAAAATATTCCACTCAACACAAAATTTCCGTTAAATCAGTTATACGGAGATTTCAATGATAGTATTTGACGTCAAAAATTTTCAGTTCATCAATTATTCTTTTGAATATTGACATGTGCAATACCAATGATAGAGAAATACAATTTCTCAGAAGTAGAATTTGAGTCTACATACTTGGTATTGTTTATAATCTACCAAAAACAAACTGGATCATCGATGGCCTGTGACTTAACAAAAGGGTTCTTGTATACAAAATGAAGAAATTTGACGTATGATTATTATCCATTACCTTGGGGCATTAGCTCTTAATCCTGATTTTTGAGCACGAATTTATTTTATTCATCCTGGCTCACTGCTAGGAAACTTTTCTACAGACTAAATGTATGTTCAGAATAATCCTATACTTATCAAATCAAGCACAGCGCGTCATTAATATCAGCCTTCTAATTAAGGACACCTTATGATTTTCCGAGCCTACAATAATCTTTCCTGATTAAAGGAAACCATACTTTAATTTTACGTTTATCACATCAACTTGAACATGGCTGTCATTTTGGTCGCATTTTCTGTGGATGAGCCGTGAAATAACTTTTATTTAAATTTTAATGTGAAATAACTTTAGTTGTCCTGCGCTCCGTAAGAAAAACGCACGATTCTCGTTAGCACTTCAGGGTGAAAGCACATATCTGGCCTAGCCCATGTTTTAAAAACTAAATCACCATTCTGTGTTATAGGGAGCTTCACTGAAATTCATTGGGATTAAGGCTACAAAACTAATATTCACAGGCTTAAACTCATCCCAGTGCTTAATTGCCACCCGATATCAAACTGTTTTCAACAAATGCAAGCTTTACTGCATTCTTCGATGCAATATGACTGTATATTTTTTCCCCATGATTCTCTAAATTGGTATAATCTTAAGTGTTTGTGACAAACTACTGTCGGTTTTTTGTGTGACAAGTAAGGTGCAGTTTATGTACATAATTCCGTAATTTGAATATACGTAGTCCATAAATTGCCACCTAGAAAATTGCAATATGTGACATTCATATTATTGGTGACCTTAAAGATGAGGCAAATTCCGAAGCTCTCTCCTTAATGGAATGAAAACATTTTGCAAACACATTATAAATTTGGTCTGTGTGTTTGGAACAGTAACTTCATTCAAATCTTTCCCATAGACCCTACGTTATTGTACGGTATATGGGACAATAAACATCCAACAAACCCAAAGTTCATGCGCTTGAATATCAACAGTTAGAAATCAAATAATAATTCTCGACCTTGCTATGTGCGCAGGGAATTGAATGGTAACCGGATAGAATTCGACGAAACTCAACCTTCACAGGAATTTGACTGCGCTTCGTTCTGTCTAATCTGAATATTTTTCCACTTGAGAGGGAGACTTCGTTGAGCACAATGAAAGCTAAAAAGTTACAGTTTCCGGAATTGGGAAACGTTACCGTGTCGAAGCTTCAATTAAGGAACTTCTTTCAGTAACAATGCGTAAAGTACTGAGTTTCAAAACCGAATGGAAAGAGCTGGGTTTAGCCTTGAATTATCGACAGAACTCAATGCTCTTTATTTTCAATTAAATATCGTCGAATCTTACCCGTAGAAGCTGGAAAATTCAACTGTATACGAAGAACTTTTTCGTAACAGAAATACATTTTTACTTGTTTTTCAATACATGACATTTAAATCTTGCTCGTAGTTAAAATATCATTGATTTTGCAATTGAAGTATTAAATAGTCATATAAGCTACATTATTAGAATTTCCTTCATATTATCGATGGAAATATGGTTTGCCATAGCGCTCAAGTACTTAAATGGTAAAATTCCATCATTTATGTTCAACTTTTTTATCCCACGCC
This sequence comes from Trinorchestia longiramus, assembly GCA_006783055.1. Classification (NCBI taxonomy): domain Eukaryota; kingdom Metazoa; phylum Arthropoda; class Malacostraca; order Amphipoda; family Talitridae; genus Trinorchestia; species Trinorchestia longiramus. The sequence continues at coordinate 109,135 of VCRD01001363.1, forward strand.
TTGAATCTCTCCGGAGACGCTTTTTCACACCTGTCACCAAATGTCTAATAATAAGTTCCTAATAGAATATCTACTATCGAAGATACTCCACACATGACACCTTGGTAAAAATCGCTTTGGCAAACATTGGATTATGAACCTCCAGTATTATAACGTAGGGATTGTGTGTCCCTAACTCCTGGGCCAGAGTACGATTGTGGTACATGTGTGTCACTGAAATGCCTGTGCGTAAGTGAAGTGCGTGTGCGTGTACGTGCACGTGACTGAATTGACGTACGTGATTGAGGCGTACGTGCATGATTGATACCTTTACTTTAGACAACATGGAGCTTGGGTAGCAATGCAAGAATGGACTAAACAGCTCGTTTCTATTGCCTTATTTTATTTCATTTGTGCCAAATTCCTTTGCGATCGGTTCCTCATGTACATATTCTTAGGAGGAGCCGATGGAAATCTTATAAGATAATCTAAGGTTGTAGTGCCGTACAGGGTTCACATGAACGATTCATCGCTGTCTGCGTAGAGGGAGGCTTGCTGTCTCTTTGTCATCGCTGTCTGAGTAGAGGGAGGCTTACTGTCTCTTTATTATCGCTGTCTGAGTAGAGGGAGGCTTACTGTCTCTTTATTATCGCTGTCTGAGTAGAGGGAGGCTTACTGTCTCTTTTTCATCGCTGTCTGAGTAGAGGGAGGCTTACTGTCTCTTTATTATCGCTGTCTGAATAGAGGGAGGCTTGCTGTCGCTTTGGAATATATTTTCTTAGTATTCGTCAAATTAACCCGCGTATCATCGTTGATTTGTCTAGAAAGTTAATGCATATGTAAGATGACATAAATTGAAATTTGTTGTCATTTGGTTCGATTTGGATTCTGGATCATTAATTTAATTCTGTTGGAAAGTATGATTGTAACTGTTACCCGAAATTAAATAGAATTTTTGTGAAAATATCACTTTTCTCCCGTCAGTGTCCAAAATAATCACGATAAGAGAGCAAATGTTTGTTCGGTGTCCTTTTTTCGTTCCGCATCCCAATATTCCCATTTCCCTATTAAAACTTCTTCATCTGTAATGTAAGTGACAGTAAATTTTTTTTAAAAACCTGTACTAACCTGGTTCTAACTTTGATTTCCATTATCGGTTTTATAGATAAAATTCGTAAGTTCAAACGATGCAGTTTACCTAATATAAACAATAAGTCGTCTAAAGTACCATTTGTCAACATATAATTTTTGATTTTTCCGATAAGGTATTCGTCTTATACTATATCCATTACTAATCAAAACCTTGAATAATATGGTTGATACTAAAGTTAGAACAAATAATTT
>VCRD01001363.1:114650-144791 GCA_006783055.1 Trinorchestia longiramus
CTATCACGAATTACTGTTCTAATTTGAGTTAAGAGTCGATTCGTACTTATCGGTTAATCGAATCTCGAGTTATGAAGCATTTGTCTTTTTATACTGCCGAGCTGCTTTCTGCTATCGCTCCCTACACACGCCTTGAACGACCGAAGGATGCTGAAGACGGCATTTTGAAAGTATTTGTGGATCAATGTCTGTGCAAGTTTCCCCAAACTGTCCAAGTGGAATGCCCTAAATTTACTCATATAACACTTTCTAAAATCATTGACTTCGTACATTTTAACGGGTGTTTATTTTTGGAATCGATTTGACGGTAAATTTGAAAAGTCTCCGGCCATTGAACTTTAATATTTCACCAGAGTGTCTAGAGCTTAATAGGCGAAAAAAAATTGATGCACTTCTCAATGACCCTAAAGAACAAAAATAAGCAATGCGTTCATTGGCTTATTTTGCCAGGGCTGTTTGCTGTTCAAACCAAGTTAAAATATTTGAGTTCTTTAGTTTACAATACGCAAGGTAGGGCTTTCGATACTCGCACTCTATCAAGTACTCCATTTGTGTTAGGCAAATGTTTTTCCTCATTGGACAATTTTTTCTCTGTAAACTGTGCTTAGCATCAACACGCCAGATAAGACCTGTCATTAATTTAAGAAATGATAATAAATGGAGCAGTCACTCACAAGTAACTCACAACTGTACCATCGATCATGCACATTCTGTTATCAGTTTCCAGAAAATGTAACCGACGTGCCAAAATCAAAATGATGAACAGAGATCACAACAATTGATCTGGATCGAAAATCATACCACGCTTGACTACAATTTCTAATTTCACATGAAGCAGCAAACTGCGACAACTTCTCAAGAACATAACAATAATAAAAACTATATTGAAATATTCTAACAACATTCCCTTAGTATCAGAATTGTTATTGTACGTGTAGAATTGAACGGGTTTTGCTCACGAGCGGAAAGGCACAAACAGGTAGCGGTTGCAAAGTGAAAAACAAATTGCACTCAAAACATGCTAGACAAAAAACTATATTCCAAGAAAATTACAGAATAATAAAACTTTTACAATACGTGTTATCAAAAATCTAATGGATAAACTTGCTGGCGAGATCAATTCCATCTCAGTGATAGTGTAGTAATTTCGAAGACCATTCAGAAACGCAAGTGAAATGAGAAGGAAATCGTATGCCATCACAACGCATGTGACATTCCTGTCTCTACCCTACACGAGCCATGAAACTTTTTATTCACATTTCTTAATCTTGACCAATGCGATGTTAAATAACTACATTTATAGAGGTGAAATTCCATTATTGTCGAGTCTTCTGTTTTGTATTGACTGCTTTATCAGATCACCGAAAAAGTTCTTAGGTTGTCCATGAACCTTCCAGTGATTTAACGATGCCATTGCAGAAGAAATTTGCCCCCAAATTCCCTTGTAAATAAGCACCATGACATTGTAGGAAAGTACTTAACTCGCTTTGTCTCACTTAGCCTGAGTTTTCAGTCTTAAACATTATCTCAAATTGTAAGTTTCAGAATGATTATTTTCCAATTCTTTACGATGTCCATTGTGAAATGCTTTTTTGGAAATTCGATTGTGCTGCTTATTTTGATCGGAGGAATTGAAAATTGAAACATACCTTAATTTCTTTAGTCGATTTCATTGAAAAGCATATTATCATAATAACTTTCGAATGACTGATAAAGCGATTTAATTCAAGTCCCAAGTTTGATATGTATTTTAAACTGAACAAATGTAACCAAACTTTTTTCCATTAAAATACTTCGAAAAAGCTTTCACAGATTTTGTCCGCAATACTTGACGATTGATTTAAAAAATTCTCCATACTGTGAACGATGCGGAATTGGTATTCATAAAAATTGCGTAATGGGTTTGCTAGGGATGAATTTAAAATCCATAACCCTGTATTACTAAGCAAGAAAGCTCCAACAGCGTGATCACATAACAAATATATTACAATTAGTGTATATGCTCGTTAAAAATAATGGGTTTTAATTATCATGCATTTGAAAGAAAAATGTAAAGCGATAAATTCTCAGACCTAATCAGAAAGTCTACGGTTTTAACTGCGGCGGTTAGGAATATATGGACCTCAAAGTCTACGCATTTAACTACCAGTATTTAAGGAAGATTCTCATTGTAATAACATAAGAGAAATTACGTATAAAAAATATATAAATTTATTTATTTAAGGAAACACCCGGCGTTTTATTATTTAGTGTTGATACAGTGTAGATTCTTGTTGTTAGCCATAAAATAAGTTTGTTTTCTACGAATTTTGTGTAGAAAATGCTAACTCTTGAGGCCTAACTATCATTTCACGATTACCATACGTGAATTTACTGCAAGAATAATCGTTACCAATACCTACTAAACAAAGTTTGACGTGCAGATATCGTAAAAAAATTTACTACTCAAAAACCAGCAATGAATTGCATTAACATTTGTTTCTGTTATTCAAGACCTCAAAATTAGAGTACAAAGTTATATATGTCTGGGACAATACAAAGTAGATTTTTATTTTTATTTTAATAAGTCTAGTTAATTATGAAGTAAGTTTATTAAACTCAAACGATTATTTCTTAGACATTTCACCATTACCAAATGTTATGTTCTTGTATCAGTTAAAAGGTTTTATATGCTTATAATTATGCCCTCTGTAAATTCCACCCCTTGTATCTAGCTACTCATAATTAGTAATGCGTTTTGAATGACTCGTCTTTCAAAAGTTTTTCTAAACTTGAAAATCAGACTTTATTTTCTTATATTATTTTGTGGATAGGATTCATGCTGTACGAAAGACATGTTGCACGAGCGCATTCGTTTCTATTTCTCCATCTCATTGCCTCATGTTGTTCAATCCAGACGCTCATGAATTTGTGCCCGTTGTTAAATGCTGGGCCAAACGAAATACAGAAAATTTGTGCCTCTGCTGTTCTACGGGATTTACGTTCACAGAATTTCACTGTAGTAATAATAATCTTGAGTGATAAAAAAACACTTAACTAACTTGAAAAAAACTCTAATACATACATGTACAAAGTAAGTTAAATACTGGTAGTTTAGTCCGTAGACTAGTTTCATAAACAAATCTTAATTAGTCTACGGACAAAACTGCCAGTATTTAACTTACTTTGTACATGTATTCTGAAGTTCATGCCTTTTAATTAATTGTATTTTTGGTGCATAAATCAACTGTCATAGATAATATTTACCTGTAATTTTCATTATGGAAGTTAAAGTACATTAGTAATGTATTATTCGCAAAAAATTGTAATTATTAATTTCTGATCGGCAACGCACAATAGAACCAGAGTTCTATTTACTTATGTGCCTGTATCTTCACACGCATCCTATTTGGTACATACGAATGCTTAATACTTGAATGTACAGTCGTGAATTGTATAAATCTAAGCTCCCCAACATATTGTAAGAAATATTCATTACATTTGCTTCGAAATAACTAAAGATATATATGTGTAATTAGTCTACGGACAAAAAAAACATATTTCAGTTACTCCAGTACATGCGCCGTATGTACATATTTCTAAGATCGTGCCGACTAAAATATAGGAATTGCTTTCCAATAACAACAACAACAACAACAACAACAACAATAGGAATGGTAATTATAGTCTCCCTATGATTTTGTCTCAGAATATTCACTACACTTTTCTTTTCTTTCCCTACACCACTATTATTCAATCATATATAAAATACACTGAAAACAATTCTGAATTTTGTGCTAGGTTCTAGTCGGATATACTTGCACATACATTCTCCAAACCGAGTGGACTGTATTTTAATAGATTCGTTCTGGAGTATTCCAACTAAAATTATGTAGTGTAGCATTTGTATCCATAACACAAATCCACCAGGCAAAACTAGCTGAAGAATGCATGCATTTACACGAATTATTCAATTAATTTACAGGCAATTAATTGGTTAACTGCGGGCAGGCCATTTGAAAATTATGTCAACGCATGACATTTGAAAGTTCTCTTCTCCTATCGATGCCGATCGTGCATTTTAATTCAATGTAGAATTTAAAGAAAATTATTCGGGATCGTACAGAGATTATTTTATTCAATTTTACCGGTAACTTTAGTATATCCGCTGCACTTGAACCATATACTTACATTAAAGAAGGTTCATACCGAGATAACTGTTTCATAATCTAATTTTCTGTTTTCAAATAATGTTACCTGTTACGTACAGTTGGGGTTTCAGAGTCCAGATGTTTGTGTTGCTTGTGACTGTGAATTACAAGTAAGTTTAGTTTATCATCGATTATTCTATTCCCTTATTAGTGGTAAATTATTTTTTTATTTGCGACTATCAGCATTTGTCATCTAGTATATACACCCAGTCTCAATGACTAGTATGAATTTTAGCATACCGCCTGTGAAGGTACAGAACCTTTAACTGCTCCGTAGAATTCTCAAAGTTGGAAACTATGCCTAGAAGAATGTGTCCCACTCAATTTGTCTATACCACTTCTCTCCACTCTGGTGGTGCGGAAGCAAGCTTTACCGGCACCCAAGCGGTTCATGCAGATAACAGTGAATTTTAAACGCGGACCAAGGAAGGTCTTTGCGGAGAGTCACCCGAGTGTGTGCCAAGGCACCGCCGTGTAAGGAGTGTAGGGTGTCACGTCCCGTAGTCGAGCTGCGAACCTGACTGGGCATAGCGCCGCAAAACTGCTGGCAAAATTAACCAGTTACATCTGCTATGAAGGTGGTTTGCAGATGCGATTGGCGCAGTGATATGAGAGAGAATTGAAATTTTTATCGGAAAAAAAATTGTTTGATACTGATATTTTTGTGGAAGGGTAGCAAAACTATACACAGGTAAATAGTGTTAGTCAAGTTTAGTTAAACTACTGAAATATAAACGAAAAACCGATGCGTTTCAAGAAAACATGTTCTAAACCCATTTGTGGTGTGAGAAAAATTTTCAATCATAAATGCGTTTTTTAGTAATAGAAGCATTTTTATTCATGAAACCTCAACGAAATATGCTTATGTATAAAATGTCGTATTAATAATGAACGCTTAAAGCCGCATATCTCATTTTGGTGTCCATGACTCCAACGATTTTTGAAAATCTTCGTTATTTTGGTTAAATTAAATAACGTAATCTACGCTGATTTAGCAGTTCTTTTAAAATCCATTTATTCTTTTTTTTTTGTTTAAACTATAACTCTTTAAGAGAACGATTCCATAAGCGAATAACTGTAGTCATAGTATGATATTTTGTAGATGAGACACCTCAATTAAAGATATAAAAGTTTTCTAAACGAAACTGTAACACTTTGAAAATTATAAGTCTGCATGACATCGGCTGCCCGAATAAAGTTTAAGCATTTTTTTAATTAAAATGAGTTAAAACTACACATCGTTTCGGATACCTAGTAACATTATTTGATCTGTTGAAAACAGAATTGATTTGTTGAAATGAAAAATGTGATGGATCTAATTTGACTGGTCTTTACCAAACATATGCATACTGAACTTCACATTACATTAATTTTAAGTGGGCTGACAAATGGCATTCACAGACTTAGAAAACAGTGTATCATTTGCATATTTCTGATTGCAATTCATGAGCTCAAATGAATATTGAAACTATTGAAAATCTTATTAAGTTGACGCTAAGATTGTTTCTCCAGTTCGAGAAGAATAGAAGCGTCTTATTTTCGTGTTTTGAAGTTCTGAAATCATTCCGTGATGGGGAAAAAATGCAAATTTCAAGGAGAAAATCCTCTGTGCAACGGTTTTAACGATTTCAATGGACGTAATCTGGCCGGTAGAAAGTGAATACTCCTTTGAAAAAGGAAACTGACGCACTGTGTCAAACGGTCTGCAATATTTTTATTTATCTTTAATCGCCGTCAGCCTTGATTATTTTGCAGTAAAACCACCTTTGACTCTTCAAGTTTGATCTGCAAATTACAGACTATTGCCTCCTTTTTGAGAAAGGGCGTTAAAGGATAAAATCTTTCCGAGTATTCGGACTTCATAAATTTTGGAAGTGGGTTGTATTCCTAAGCTCTTGAAATGAGAGGTTGGTTGTATTCCTAACCTGTTGAAATGAGAGGTTAGTTGTATTCCTAAGCTCTTGAAATGAGAGGTTGGTTATATTCCTAAGCCCTTGAAATGAGAAGTGAGTTAAGTGAGGCTTAACAGGAAGACTTGAGGATTTGGGCTCCTTCAAACTTGTCCTGAGCTTTATTTCAGTATTTTCTGCAGTACTGACTCTAAGAATTTGTTGCGAGTTCAATTGCAAGACTTAGAAGATCCTGATCTTTCTGCTTCTATCTGAACTTCGTCGAACAAATGCCAAAAAGATAATCGAACAGCGTCACATCTGCATAACTGAGTTTCCAACTTTTGGCTACATTTTTTACGAATTCGAATTTGTTGTGACCGATCCAAGCGTTACATTCGAAATGTCTCAGATCTTCTAATCAACAATAATTGTGAACAAGGTCAGCTATTTATTTTTCAATAACTTCAACTTCATTCAGAAGCGCATAACCTTGAATTCCTTTGATTTTTTGCACTGAACATTTTTTTCGATTTATTTTGTTATTTAAATCGTTTTTGTGGTGTGAACATTCTTTTTAGTGGATTTCCTGTGTTACTGCTTTCCCTTATGCTGAAAGAAATGTTAATTTATGAAATTCCCTCACCGAAAAACTTCAACTATTTTTTCTTATCTTCGTTTTTATTTAATCAAAGACATATATGACTTAGCATTTTTTCCTCTCTAACGTCATAACCGTTTTAATTTGTTGCAATTTTATAATCATTTTTCCAGTTCCCACTTATATATCATTATCTCGAACTTTAATATCGAATAAACTATTAGAGTTTGTTTTAAATTCTTAGTAGTCTCGAAAGTGTTTATACCGATGCGTTTTATTGATAACAAGTTAAATGGAAAAACGATACACACACGTGTATTTTACTTTAATAATAACTTTACAACAAAACAAGCTGTGGGAAAGAGAGCAAGAAATAGGAGGAATCTCGACTGCTCGTACCATGATATTTTCTCTTTGTAATTTTATCAGAATGGCACTTCGGTGATCTACATTACCGTCGCTGTTGGAACTAAGCTTTCATTGTCTACAGTATTTGATGCATGGTGAGTTCTTCTCTTTGTGGAAATCTGAACTCTCTTCTCTAAGTTAGTGTGTGCTGCCGTAAAATTACTCAGTATAATTCTCAGTATCAGATATTGTTTTAATAATATTCTCATTTAATATTTAATTGAAACGAATCAATTCATGCATTTAAGTAATTGAGCCAGTTTAAGTAACAGTTTTTACAGTTCGAGGTATCCCAATTCAGTAAAATAATCTGAAAGCTTCAAGGAATAGACATAAAAGTTAGTGCTTCTTGTCCTAATACATCATAATACATGTACTGCATTCATAATTTATTTTACTTTTCTATTGTACACATGCGACGGTCATTCAAATTAGGTTTAATTTGTGAAAATATGCTCCTTGGTACAATCAATTCATATTGTTGATAATTTCATAATCAAGAATTACTTACTCTTCGTCATTCATTAAGTTTGATTACCACTTGTTCAAACTTCATAATTAACAAACGAGTGATTATTCATTCGCATATCAAATAACTCCACAATACATGGCCTCGTCTGAAAGTTATTCAATAATAATGAATTCATTTCTTTACAAGAATGCTCCACCGTTTCCTAATTTCCCGAATCAGTATTTATGTTCTTTCCAGTAGGAGCCGTTTTTGTTTTTAGCGATGAAAAGAAGAAAAGCAGAAGTATAATGACACGAGCAGGAATTTGATTTCGTCCCCTTCTTTTAATGAAATCCTTTCAGAATTTGAAGGCGTAACCTCATTTCCACATCAGAAATTTATAACAAATCGTACATTTTATATGTTAAATCTTTTATTTCTTATTATACCGGGATAGCCTTGAATGAAATTTTCTTACATTGAAGAGCGCACAAGGTGATCCCATTTATTTACTTCCATTTTTCATTGAGCTTCCTAGCAAGACGTCTGTGAACCATTTGAATGCGGTATTCTTCTGAAGATAGGAATTTAATTTTCTATTAAATTCTATCTCCCTCCATCGTCCTTTACCTCCAGGCTCAAAATGTGCAGAATAAAGTTTACTTCTTCCCTTCTCAACGCATCACCGTTTCCTTTACGTCTTTGTTCTAGGATTTCTTTGGATTGCCTGGAGCAAAGATTACTTCTTCAGCACGTCTTTTGAGTTTATCGTTAAAGGATTTTTAAATTGCTTGCTATGCACTTTGCCAATAGCAGCTGGGTAAACACTCGAGGGTTAACCTGTTTGTCTTCAGTAATGAGAAGGTCATTATCAAGCAAGGAATAGGTGCTTAAAATGTCACGTCGAGCGAGTTCAGTAGTGTGTTTCAGCTTAAAGATTTTGAGAAAGAGTACGGCTTCGTTCATGTTGATGGCTTTTGTCGATCCGTGTCATAAAATATTAAACTTATCCGCTAATTTCTCTTCCGAGCTACCAAGAAGAAATAGAGAACACTTCCAATCACGGGAATGATTTTGTTAATGAAACTCTTTTCATGAAATTCAATTTTTGTAGGACTTAACATAACATGCCTCATGTAGAGTATGTACTCGTTTGCATGCATCTGTACAAACTTCTGTGATGGCAGTTGACATCGAAGAATTGAAAACAAACATATGTATATTTTTCATACTAATTAGTATATCCATCACCTTTGTCAACTTTTTATATGATCAATTCAGATCGTTTAAAATTCAGTTACCAAATTGCAGTACTTTAAAATTTTTTGTGCACAATTTAGTTTATTTGAGTCGGATACCAAATTACGTTATTTTATATTTTCCACCTCTTTGTCCCACCCTCGTAAAACGCTTCGCAACAGTAAAAGCAACATATAAGAGTTGTCAGTAAGTTTTGGTCGTTGTATTTTTGACCTTCGTTTGTATTAGTATTTCTAGAAATAGTTTCAAACAATTACAAAAATCCGTTCAGTAAATATTCAGTAAAGAAACAGTTGCAATCACGATACTTTTTTTTATCTGCTCCTGAATCTTGTACATGTAAAAAAGACAGTGAGAAAATTTGTCAATTTATTTTTTAAGCGTAGAATGCTTTTGATCGTGAAAATTTTAAAAAAAAGACTGAAAATGTTTCACTTCATCGTTCAAGCGAAAAGCGTTTCAGATGCTGAAAAAATTAAAAAAGGTTTTGAAAATAGTATGCGTTTTGCTCTTCATGTTGAAGAGTTGGCCGAAATAGCTCACAAATTTTTTCGTTGCACAAGTTTATAGAGATGTGATTTTTACAAAAGTTGACGTGTGTTGCTTGCAGTTCACGCGATACCTATTTATTTTCTCTGCGCTATTGAAAATTTCTCTGGAACTCAGCAAACCAAAATTATTATAAACGCTCTATACTTTTTTTCAAAATATGATCATTTGTTATTGCTCATTGGAAATTTTTCACTGATGACAAAATATTAATTTTATTTTTATTTTCAATTGGTTGTTTCGCGTAATTGTTTCAAATGAACGATTATACTAGTATTTGAACTTTCGTAAAAACTATAAAATTAGCAAATTTTATTTGAAACAAATATATGTTCATCTAAGCTGTCTGAACAAAGGCCCAAAATGAGACATCTTTTTACTGCCTGTAATTAATTATTCCTGATGCGCCCACATGGTATTGGATTACTGCTGCAAAATAACTCTTCCTTTTTTACATTTTCCTTTGTTGCCGATGTGAACATGCACCTGAAGAAGTAGCAGCACACGCTCCGTAGTGTGTAGGTTAGTAGAGTCTTGAACAATGCCGTAGTGCACTACATGTAGAGTCTTCAACTATCCATATCCTTCGACTATTTTCGATTGCTACTGTCTAACTATCGTACTTGTGCGAGATTGTTTTCAATTTTTTATGTGAATTGGCCATTCTTTCCATTCCCTATTTCGTCATATGTTATACTGAAATAAATTCCTTCAAGCTTCAATGCTTTTAATTTATTTTTTATGTATGAAAGTAAAATCGGGAGAAAATGGGCGGAATGGTCATCTACTGTTTGACATTCTAAGGTACTTAAAACCTCCTTCATGTGTAGATTAAATTTGGCATTGGTTTATATGATAGATTTACTGAAAAATTCTGGTACCTAAAGAATAAGACGGAAACTGTTTTTAGAGAGCGATCTGTTCTGACGCTTGTGTTCAACTCGAATGCATTTACTAAGAAATAATTTGACATCTGCAAAATATTGCTCTTTGTTATTAAATATTGGTCAGATCGATTCTGCGATAGAAATATTGATTTGATAAGAATAAATGGTTTAGAATTAAATGACAGTTTGAACGTTCATTTATAAAATCCTACTTGTAATTAAAAAAAGTGTTCAAAAGAGAACTCGAATGCAGGAGCAATTTTTGATCCATGTGTTCAATTTTCTCTACTTCAGCTTCGGGAATTAATGTTGCATTTAGTGAATGAAGAAACATGTCAATCGGCAAGTATACAACTATGACAACCTAGTATATGCAAATGAAAACCAAAACTTATTTTGTTGTCATTAGAAACAAAATATTGTGAAGTCAAAAGCGCATGAGTGTAAATACATGCACTAGTGAATAAATTTATTTCCGGATGCTGATAATCTTTTAAAAGTGTTTGTCAATATCTAATTTGAAATATACAAACACCAATATTTAAAATCTGAGACAGAAAATGGATCCAGCCACCATATTCAAGATCATTACCAACAGCACTTGGATCGGTGAGTAATTAAACTTTGAGTCCGATATTAAGTTTATTTTTATATTTCCGTTGAAAAAACGATGTTAATGATATTAGGTTGAATCTTTTTAAACTTAAACGTTGAGTCTTCTACGACTCCAACGTAGAAGAAAAACGTAATTTGTTAGTATTTAACTTCTTTTCCTGTGTCACTTATTATTTACTCGCCTCTTTTATTCAGTAGACTTTCATTTAATCTAAAAATGAACCTCACGGCACTTGATATTTTTTTATGTTTGACATACATTTTAGAAAAGGATTCCTGTATCACAGTAGGTAATGTCCCTGCTAGCAAAGCATCATTTTTAAATGGCTTCCTAGTTTGTTTTGATAGTTCACTCCTGCGCCCTGCATTTCCTTTTATTGCCTGCAATCAGTCACAATGAATGCTAAAGATACTCAAATATTATTGCCAGAAACATAGAACGCTTTAGTTACGCACGCAAATGGCCTTCAATGGAGTTTTTTTATTGTTTACGTGCGGTGGAACTCAAAATGGTCAACAAATCTACCATAACTCTGTTTTTTATTTGCAATTTCGCCCATATCATTTTAATTAGGGTTAGAACTTCCTCTTGTCAGTTCGAGTTAATGCTTTAAGTTAAAGTGATTTTAAAACTTCTTCAAACGTAAACCAACCACATATTTTATGAACGTTGTTATTTGTTGTGACAGTTAGGAGAATATTATAACACAAGGGGCCACGATCAACATTTTTAACGGAGTACATAATTTTACGTAAGTCGTCAATTTTCATTTATAGGCATCTTATTTGATACGTAAGTCGACCTAGCTAAAATATTTGTATGTAACTGAAGTCTGTACAACCATGTGTGATCTAAAATTCAGCATGAAAAATCATGATGACGTAACCCGGTGTCGATTTTGGATCATTTATATTTAATCAATTTTTATAAACTCTCAATATTTATCTTGGGCAACTTTGTACTACGAAAAAACTCTATGAGCCTTGTGCTCCTACTCTGAGTTAACAAAAGCTGGCTGGATAGAACGTGTATTTAGGCAAAATGATTACAATATCGCAAACATGTGATAACGTTTGAGAGTTGAAAATAGAATAGAATAGAATCAGGCAATAGGAACAAACCGTTTGGCCCATTCTTGGGTAGATACCCAAGTCCCATGCCACCTAAAGTAAATCCATCAGTCATGCACGTACACCTAAACTACGTAAGTCAAGTCAGTCACCTACACGCATTTCACTCATGGACAGGCATCTGTCACGCGCATTTATCTCGATCATACTCTGGCCGTAAGGAGTTAGGGACAGAGAATTAGTATGTTGTGATACTGGGGGGGTTCGTAATCTAAAATTGGTCGAGACAATTTTTGAATGTGTTCACAGTGCCAGCGGAAACTATGTTTTCTGGCAGCTGGTTCCAAGTTGCGGTAATTTTAACGGGAAAAAAATTCATAGCTTGGGATGTCTGGAAGTTTTTGAATAAGAGTTTTTGGTCGTTATTTCTGATTCGTACGTTACCGTCTCTTTCAAAAAGCTGGCCTACGAGTCTGTCCTTCATTTTGCATTATAGTCGAACTAATTTTTTTCTATTTTGACAATAGGTTTGTGAAAATACGTGTTTATACTATTTGTGAGTTAGTTAAAACCTTATTTGACTGTTTGTAAATGAAGAGAGAAATGCATGTTTGGTGTCATAGGTGGGTCATGATGAATCACTCCATGGATTAGAGCAAGAAGTTGTTCTGGATGTGGATTGTGAATGAAGATAAATCCGCTGTCGTATTCTAAAATTTCATTGATTTGAAGGCCTTTGTTTTCCATATTTTAAAATTTAATTGATTTCAAATATCGTTTATCCTCATCAACGTCAATCATGGTAAAAAATCGAGACAACAAATTGACATCTTCGTATACTTCCATTTTATTACTTTCGTTTTTTTGGTAACGTGTTAACGTGATGATATAAAGAAACATAAATAAAATGGTGCTTATGGTGATTAGTTTACCGTCTCAATTCCCACGTTGGATCTCGCAGAAGATTCTGTCTACCTGTTGTAACACTGAAAGTTCCCATTTTTAATTTGCATGCTTCATACCAGGTTGCTCTGCAAAATGCAGCAAATCTCAAAATTCTCTCCTTGTAAAAGAAATCTGTAATCCCTCATAATTTCTTAGGAATGTTCATTAAAAAATTGTTTACAGATGAGACGAATATTTGCATCTGCAACTAGTAGTTTGAAATTAATTTGAGATAACTTCAGGTCTTCATAACCTCTCTTACGGAGACAATAAATCTGTTTATTCTTCTCCGTGTCTTAAGAACTATGCTCTTCTCTGAGGATATGTACAAACCCTGAACTAGCCTTAGAAAAAGTGGGAGTACGCTGACCGTATAGTCAGGTTTATATTCAGTATGAAAAACAGTGGTAGAGAGAGTACAAAGCATGTCTGGTATTTTTAGCTCATCCTTAATATTGGAGGCATCTTTTGCAAAGTTGAGACCTTTACAGGTTTCAACATAAACAAATAAACAAATTTATTGAAGAGCTCTGTTCAGTTTTCAAATCAAGTACTGGATTATGTCTGAGTTACATTTAAAGTTCAAGAAAAGTGCAATAATAAATTTTAAAATTATCTTGAAATTTTAAAATGAGTTTTGAAACTTTATAAAATCATAGATTTGAAGAACAATAAAGAAATATTTAGACGAAGAAAAGAAAAGCTAGTTCAGATTAGTCTTTGACCAGATAGTGTCGTATCTATTATTCTTACGTATGCCTTTTTAACGTAGAAAAAGGAAACGCGGGGGAATAATATTTGACTTTCATCCTATATAATAATTTGTGTTCCAATGATTTCCATAACAGAATTGTTTCCGAAATCAAAGCCCTGTCCCTAAGACTGTATTTTTGCTAATTAATTACGCGTGTTTCCATCAAAAAATAATTTCCCAGTGCCGGGAAGAAAAACATCGTCTCTTATGATATTTTTTTATTTCACGTCTGCGCATCCGTCGGTCTGAGATTTTTGCAGAAGTTTTCTTAGTCAAAATTGTATTATTTTATCCTTGTCGTGTATCATAGTCACAGTTGTATTCGTTGATGTTAATCGTTTTATTTTGCCTTAATCACAATTGTTTTCATTAACCTTAATCAATATTGTTAATGTTATTCTTTAATCCTACTCCATCTCAGTCCTGATGATTAATCCTAATCGCTAATTCAAATTCTTAAAATCAATCGTAAACATAGATCGTTAATTTTAGTTTGCTGATCCTAATCATTATTCCTAATCGTCCATTTAATGGGTAATTTCAATCGTAATTCCTAATCGTTACTCGTAATCAGTAATATTAAACTATCTTCGGAGTTACTGAAGCATTTTTTAAACTATCCTGGAGTATCGCTGCAAGTACGAAGCATTGAAAGGCTAAAAGGTAAAAATTTTGTGGTGCAGGCATAATATAAGAAAATTTTAAATTCACGTGACAAATCTACTTAATTTGTTAATCAACATACTTTCCTCCTGAAAGAATATATGGAAGGAGAGTGTTTTTCAGTTTACTTTGACGACTTAATGGTGTTCTAAGGCTGCTTTGAATTTCTGAGCTTCACTCTAAAAATGGAAAGGAATGCTGATGATGCTTGTCCATGTCAATGTCTCAAGGAATTGGCGCTCGTCTGTGGTAGCCTGGCTACGGACTGCAGTCAGCAACACTAGTAGCAAGAATCTGTTGTGGGTTTAGTCTTTCCGTTAGGCAGGTATTTTTTAGCCTAATATAAAATTTTTCCTGCATAGAATAAATAAAAAAGTATAAAGTGTGCGTGAAGTTCAAGGAAGAATGAAAGCAAATCATTGTTTTTTACCTGGGAATTCTTTCTAATAACTTTTCAAAAGAATGTGGTTTGCAGTTGCATGCGTACTGTTGTAAATCGACAAAAAATTATCTTGAACGGGATTAGATTTCCTAAAATGTAGGTTGGAATTTTTCTGTGTACATGCCCTTTTCCTGACAAAATGCCTTGGAAGTATAATAATTTAAAAATCCACTTTAAAAATTGGATAGCTCCTAACTTAAAAATCGGAAAGCTCCTAGTCAGTTCAGGTGTGGCCTTCATTTTAAAAAGAACTCAATACTGTTTACCTTCCCTCGCTCTTGTGTTCATTACGAGAGCTAGCTCGAGAGAAATATTTTGATTAGACTTCAGTTTGAGATGTTCCACTGATATAATTAAATCATCTTTCCTTCAACTTTAATGATAAAAATAAATTCAAATTTATGGAGTCGAAAGCAATCCACTGGAAACGATTACGGTGATGAAACTCTATGTTTTATGTTTGTAATGAGAACAAAGTTGGTTATTAGTCCCTTGCACGCGGAGATCACGGAAAAAATTACATGAAATCAGGGACGTTGCTGCAAAAGCAATTGATTACAATATTTTTTTGTCTTGGTGTTCATAACAATCACGAGAAGTGAATAGTTTTTATATGAACTGAGAACATTTTCCTTTAAATTGTAGAGTTTATACATTCTTGCTTATTTTGAAACCCTGAGTGGTAAGTAAACATATTTTTTACCCACGTGATACTCATTTCGTAATTAATTCTTCATATACAATTTTTCATTGCATGACCATTATTTTTCTTGAATCAAAAAAGATGCGTGCAAGTTCTAGTTCTGAATGGAAAAACTTTTATAGCTGTACATATGATGTACAATTTCGTGCAATGATTGAAATCTAGATTTTAATTTAGTGAAAATGGGTAAACTAAATTTTATACAATGATTGAAATTCAGGTATTAATTCAGAGAAAATAGGTAAACTTAATTTCGTACAATGATTGAAATCCAGGTTTTAATTTACTAAAAATAGGTAAACTAAATTTTGTACAATCATTGAAATTTAGGTGTTAATTTAGTGGAAATTGATATACCAAATTGATTGGAATTACGCCTCGCTGATTTACGTTTTTATGAAATTCGTGTCTGCTTTTCATTCTGTCATTCATAATTGGCCAATTATTTGAAAATATTTCCACTACACTGACCATCAATAAATTTTTCCTCCTATGGTACTCAATGGTGAAATTTTTGAGTAATATTGCTGTCGAATATTTTTCCTCGTTTTCTACTAACATAGACTAAACGATAAAAATACAGCGTGTATATATTTCTGTAAATCGCTAGTAAAACAGTATACAATGTCATATTAAACGCAAATAAGAATGATGTAAATATTCTTTTATGATATAAAACGGTTCATAATACAATATTAAATGATGTGCAGTATAATATTTTAACATTAATAAACCACATATGAATGATGTAAAATGACCTTTTGCGAGTTTCAATCTCGGTTGCTGTGTTTGGTAACATCGCTTTGTAGCAAGACTTGCTACAAAGCGATGTCAATTATTGAAGGGTTTTGATAACCCGTTCTGTGTGCAGAACTCATCTGGGAGTCCAGTTTCTTACGGTAAATTTCTTGGAACATGCGATAATTTTTAACTGGAGTCCATAGGACGGCGAAATTTTAGTAAATGCTCTTTCTGTGTACAAGTACGCCACGATTTTTTTAAATGCATGTGCATTATAAAAATTGTAAAATTATAGGTATATCTGGGAAATAAGACTATTTCCATAAACTTCCAGATCATCGCTGCGTATCTCTACTAGCTTTTACCTTATATCCCAAGATCGACGGAAACTGTCGCTTGAAGCATGGTCACTAGTCTTAAGATGTTAGCATCAAGAGTTTGAAAACCATTGAATGTTGCATGAATTCCTGAATTTAATGAAGCTTATTTCTTGTTTTGCAGTAACTCAGCTCATGAACGGCGAGTCGGTGCAGTTCCGTCAGAAGGCTTACGTCGTGGAGGTGTCCGAGGCAGCCTCGCCGGGCACCATCCTGATACTGCAAGCTGCATCTCCTTATGAAGGCCAGTCTAATGTTTTTTTTTTGTTTTTCTTGAACTACTGTAAAAAATTTCCTACCTCTGGGTCCCAACAACGTATTAAGGAACATATTGAGTATTAGTTATGAAAGTAATTTATTTGCTTAAGATTTTTTACGTATTACTTGCTTTTGATTTATGTTTCTCCCTATCGGCAGTATTATTATCCGATACATTAATTTAATTTTTTGCTACTGGCTGTCCCACTATAGACTCAGAAACTCATAAATGAAGTATATCTTAATTGTAGACTACGGTTTGACATACAATTTAGGCCATGTAATTTAATTAAAAAATTTTTATTATCTTTTAACTACGGAAACATTTAATTTAAAAAATTAAACAAATAACATTACCTTATTTTGAAGATAACGTTTATTCACTATTGTTCTCCACTCAATAGCTGCGCTCCATTAAAACTTAGTATCTTCCTCCAAAATATTGAACATTGCTCGACCTTCATTTTGTTCACAAGTTAACACGTTTCCTGCGGTTGCCTAGCCGGTGCAAATCTTTACTTTGTACACACAGTCACTAGAAAGCTCTGAAAAAGTTACAAAACCTAACCTGAGTGACCCACCGGTGAGTCACTTCCAGGAAATGTGTTAAAGGACTCATGACATCATTTCCATACTTCATCTATTAGCGGACTGCAGTAATTCGTAGGAGGGGGTTTTATATAACTTGCTACACTAACTGATATTTTCATCGCTAATATTTTTTAGTCTTTATTTTGTTTGCTTTCCAAACTTTCGTGATATGTCTTTTATGGTTAATATTAAATATTATGACGTATTCTACTCATGAATTAGTTCATTGTAGTTCTTTGTTCCTTATTTGTGAAAAAATAAGTAAGATGTAAATAAATCACATTCATAAAGATTTTATTCTTGAAACATGGAGTACCGTCGTCAAAAATATTTTAAATTTTGGGTGTATTATAACGAAGGATCTTTGCACTCGTGCCCTACATGTGGTGCATATGAATTAACTTCTTTTCGTAACATTCAACAAAATAGGGTCAACGCCTGCCAACAAATTACTTTACTATTCAAAATAATTTTCTCATTGTACTGTCTGATTTTAAAACTTCAGCAATCTAAAATAATCTAAAAATGAAATTTTCTTAACTCTGAAGACGTGGGTGTGCTGTACAAGCTGTCTGGAGACACGGATTTTTCCCTTTTCCGTGTGGATGCACTAACTGGAGCACTACAACTTCTGGCTCCCCTAGACTTCGAGACTCAAACACAGGTGAAGTAGCAGCTCGAGTGACTTCAGTAGACGGCAGCTTTGCAGTAACACACGAGGGGTCTGAGGTACTGGGCCGAGTTCAAGGGGAAACATGTCCTTCCAGGAATCAACAAGCCTCGTATATTAGCCGTCGCTTGACAGATCAAAGAAGCATTTCTAACATTAGGATTCTCTGTTGTGTTTCGGTCGAGTTAATGTTGACTATTTTCTTATCTTACAGAATTCCATTTTGATAATTTTCAGCACTTGTTTTTAAAGTTATCCGTGCCCCTGTGATAAACTCGTTGAAATACTAGATTATCAACATTACACGTAGGTTTCTTACTCCATTTTACAATATTGGTCTTCCAAAAACAATACCTGTCGCTTCTCTTTTCTGTAGACATAAGAAAGTATGTTGAGCTCCAGTGTACGTCAACAATAAAATTAAAATAACTTATGTCTGATATTCGACTCTGCAAGAGAACAATGTATGATGTTAACACGAAAGATTTCCTTGCAGCTACGCCTCACTGAAAATTTTTATCAAGAACAGGACGCCGAGCCTTCATGCTTTAAAACAGATGAATACTGTTATTTGTTTTTATGATTCTTGATGAGGGTTCAGTATCATATTCGAAGAAACTTCATTGCATGTATCTCTCACTTATCAGATTATATCTGAGACGAATCTTATACAATTTAGTGAAGGGAGAGAGAAGTGAAAAATAAACATTTTTTCGTAAATGCTGATTCCATTTGAAACTTCTCTCTGATCTGTAATGCAATGGACTTCTCATTAGGGATGCAATTTTTTAATCGACACGTTGTATTTTTTTAGCACGAGCTGACAGTAATTGCGACGAGCAAAAATGCAAAGATCGGCAGTAACGAAGCTCATGTGACGGTCCAAGTTTTGGATGCAAACGACCACTCCCCATCCTTTGCTCTCAGTAGACACGAAACTCAGATCACTGAAGAGGACAACCACAACCTGCCGAGACCTGTCTACACGGTCAGATTTGAATAATTCATTGTAGCTTTTATTTGTCCTATAAGAAAAGTTCCTAGTAAGAGAAGTTATACAGGCGACAGGAAACTTAGAACTACGATAAAGAGAACAACCACAACCAGTTAAAAAAGTGATTACGGTTAGTATTCAATACTTTCTTCAAAGAATCCGCTCTACACTTCAAGAAAAGTTCGATTCACGTGAATAGAAAGATTGGGAGCAGTTTCTCACATCCTGAACGAATATAAATATGTAATTTTGTTTCTGAATAGAAACTGGGTGAAATATTTTTTGTTTTGCTCGTCATAAAATTGACTAAAAAAATATTTCATTCAATGAATACGCAAGTATTCCAGGTTATGTTTCTTTGATACAAAGCTTCTAATTTTCCTGAAAAGTATTTTTCTTTCTGATACATCAGAGTTCATAACGTGAAATCGGTTAGATTTGCATACCAAAGAACTCTTTGTAACTCAGAACAACTGTTTTCGAGCTTCAAAGACCTATTGTTGTTTCACATAGTCTCCAAATTTCTATTTTATTCATGTCGCAGTTTCCATGAAGTTCCAAAAACGTTAGTTTGTGGTATGTTATCGTGAATCATTGCAATAAAAGCAGCTTAAATGTTGGGAGCCCACACTTGAAGGAAACACATTTTCTACAGATTTTTCAATATTTCATCGCAGGTAACAGCACGAGACGGGGATAAAGGAAAATGGGGCGTCCTTCGATACTCCATTTCCGGACACGGCACAATTTCAGCTAATAAACTTAACAACTCCACCCATTCACCCTCCAGGAAACCCCAAGAATTATCGCAAACTTCTACCGACGTGTCATCCTCGATCGGACACCAAATCCTGGGCGCCACAAAGATACTTCGTAAAAGCCGACCTGAAAATTTCGGCTTTGAAAACACTCTTCACAAAAGCCCGACTGCATTTACCAAAGGCGGCAACCAACATTTCGGTTCCCCTCCTCTTCTGGATCCTGGAGGAGTTACTGTAAATAATGCCGCTGTAGCTTCGAGCAATCGTAGCTTTCCCTCTCTCCCGGCAGATTTTCTTTCAGAAAATGAGCAATTCGGAGACACTCTTGTTGACGGGAAAGAACATCTAGCGGCCTTTACCATCGACTCCACGACTGGGACCATCAGTGTCATGAAGGTATCTTAAATAAAGAGTTGGCAGAAATGGTTTTTGTTCTATTGTGGTATGAATAAATTTTTTGTTTGTAGCAAGAATTAATAGTATTTTTAACACTATTGTTAAAAAGGTTAACTTTGTTTTGTGACGTTAAACCTTCAGCGTGCGAGACTGTCAACTGTCCCATATTAGTCTTCATGAACTTTAGAAAGCCACGGATAATGATTTCTTATGTTCATTTGTCTCATTCTTGGCGCCTCTCTTTGAACTTTGAATTATCCTACATCTGTCTTTTGCTACTGCGCAAATGGCTGATAATTTAGGCATTTTCAGGTCAGTTATACATTCATTTTCATACCAAATTTAATGTCACAAATCTTTACAATTCGTCAAAAACTACAAGACACAAACAAGTGAGCGCCTTTATCGCAAAATATCAGTCACTGCATTCTACAATTCTAGGAATGTCGCAATTCTTGTGTTAGAATCCAGAATGGAACTCTGTTTTTTCTTCGGTGTTTCCTCTGTTTTTTCAGCCTCTTGATCGTGATCCACCTCACGGACGTGCCACCTGGCGCCTGGTGGTGACTGCGTCTGATGGTGAACTTCAGGCCGACACTGAAGTAGTTGTCAACCTGAAAGACATTAACGATAACGCTCCTGTATTTCCGACCACTGAAATTGAAGCCACCGTTACTGAAAATTCGCCAAGTGGTGAGGAAAGTTTTGCAATTCGGTGCTAAAAATAATTATTCAAAATAGTCTGAAAATATTCGAATACCTTATTTCGTATGGCATCATCATTTGAAATATTTGATCATTAATCATTCAATTGCGTGAATGACAAATCACTAGACTTTGCTTATATCATTTTATCACGGTATAATATTTTTTTCAATTAATTCAATAATTGCCATTTATTGCAATTTTCACGTTTTCATTTTATCTGCACATGTTTCATATGAGCTCCAGGATACCTTTTGCTCTATAAACATTAAACTATTCCAAGCATCACGCGCAATTCCAGTAAATACTTTATAATGTAGCAGACACTTTTAACATTTCGTGGAGGCTTAATTATTTCTTTAATTATATCCTAGTTTTTCTTTGACTATTTTTTAAAGAACCATTTATCATTTCCTTGCGTTGTCTGACAGGCTAAAATTTAAAACAGCTTAGTCCTTCCTAGAATTTTTTTGCGGAGGGAACGCTCTTTTTTGAAGTTCCCCGGGAAAATCGACTACCATTTCGCCGAACATTCTGGCTTTTACAAACACGAAAGCCTTGAATCCTACGAAACGTTTCCTTTCTGGGAAAGCGGTGCTCTCTTCAAGCCATTTGCTCGTCCTAGAAAGTTTGCCTGCGTCATGACCGACATCGTTTGTTTTCTGCTCATAAAATAGGCACGCCTGTAGTGACGATAGCCGCCCAAGACTTCGACGACGAGAACGAGGGCTCCAATTCTAAGCTGATTTACTCTCTGCAAAAGAATGCTGTGGACGAAATAACAGGGAGGGCAATTTTTTCTGTGGATGTTACGACGGGAAGCATCAACACAGCCATGTGCTGCTTAGACCGTGAACACGCTAGTCATTACGGCTTGACGCTCGTTGCAACGGATGGAGGAGGGTTGCAAGGTAAGTTTCTCAATGATGTGATACTTTTTTCCTTTATACATGCTGCGGACTCTTTAATCAGGTGTAGCAAGGCACATGTAGGTCAACATGAGCTGATTACATTAAATGGAAGCATGAATACCCAAGGTCTAATATTGCTTTTAAGCCTAGAATAAGAGCTCCCTTATGAAAAACCTGGTTCCAGTATTATTGGATGAATTCAAATGCATTATTAGTAGGTCATTTTTATCAGAATTTCAATAACATACTCGGTAATTTAGCTTTTATTGGCCAATATATTTGCAGTAAGTGAAATACCCGTGGTTAATTCGCTTCAGAACGAGCTCTGCATGAGCCCAAAGGACATTAAAGTTTTGTAATCCTAAATTTACTGAAGTAGAATTTAAATAGAGGTGGAAACCACAAAGTAAATAAAATTTTAATATACTAACATTCATAAAATTTTACGCAGTAGGGAGAAATTTACAGCACGATGTTGTTATATTTTCCCATTACTATTAATCCAACGTAAGAAGTTAGGAAACTTAATTGAATGTCCAAATTTTTGTCCAAATTTAGAAGGATTTGTTCGGTTAGAAATAAAAACGGTATTGTTGTAGAATTTTCATACATAAGATATACAGTACTGGTAATAAAAAATTATCTTTGGAATCAACTTCTTCAGACTTCCCTTACTTTGAAGCTAAAAAATTGTAAATTATCTTTCTCTAAAGATTTTTGAATCGACTTCTGTGTGATGGAAAATAATCTTCTTCGTTAATTCATCGGAACTCAAAAATAGTCTTTCACATTTATTCATACGCTTTGAGGGACAAAAAGTTTATAATTTTTGATGCAAATACCAATACAAAAGTTTCTGAATTTTTTAACCAGGCTCGTGCGAAATCTTGGTGTTAGTGGCTGATGAGAATGACGTGCCTCCAAGATGGGGCAGAGCTGAGTGGGCTGTTGAAGTGAACGAAGACCTTCCTTTGAGTAATGTGCTCGCAACGCTCACTGTCAAGGACCCTGACACCCACAACAGACTTGCGTACAGGGTGAGTCACTTAATGCATTGAAACTTATTGCTGAGACCCTGATACCCACAACAGACTTGCGTACAGGGTGAGTAAGACATGCATTGAAACTTATTGCTGGGATCCTGACACCCACAACAGACTTGCGTACAGGGTGAGTAACTTAATGCATTGAAACTTATTGCTGAGACCCTGATACCCACAACAGACTTGCGTACAGGGTGAGTCATTTAATGCATTTAAAGTTTGCCATCAAGAGCCTGGAAACTCATCACAGATTTGCGCAGATGCAAGTAGTTTCAAAAATTAAAATTTTATTATCAAAGACCCGAGTACCCTCAATGAATGAACGGGCTGTGACAGCGACTGCTAAAATTTGAGTGTAGAAAAACATTAATGACTAGCAATAATTTCTGTTAGTAATAAACTATACATCAGCGTTCGCTTGAGAGTATACAGGAACGACTAAAACCTTCTGAAAAACGTGCTATAAAATTAAATGGCAATATAGTCGATGTTTCTCGGAAAAAACACAAGTGCCTTTTATAATATGTGTGCAGTGCCATACGAAGAAAATATGTATTTTCTTTTAGTGCGATGTATTAAATAGAAGATATAAATTAGCGAAATACATATGTAGATGGTTCCCAAATAGCTCGGAAAGTTGTTCAAATTTTAATCATTCTTCGAGAATTTTACTAAGTATTAACCAGCTAACTACAATGTTTGCCATCCCATTTCATTAATAAAAACTGTTTAAAACGGACAGGAAATGTTTTTAAGATGTCATAACTGTATCGTCAAATCATTAGTTTTCTTCCTATCATTCAATTTATAAAGTCTTTCTCCTATCATTCAATTTTTGAAGCCGTCGTCCTATCATTCACTAATCAAAGTTTTCTTCTTATTTTTTAATTTTTGAAGTTTTTTTCTATTATTCACTTTGTGAAGTTCTCTTTCTATCAATCTCTGAAGTCGTTTTCCTATCATTCAATTTTCGAAGTTTTCTTCCTATCATTCAATTTTTGAAGTCTTCTTCCTATCATTCAATTTTTGAAGTCTTCTTCCTATCATTCAATTTTTGAAGTCTTCTTCCTATCATTCAATTTTTGAAGTCTTCTTCCCATCATTCAATTTTTGAATCCTTCTTCTTATCATTCAATTTTTGAGGTTTTCTTCCAATCATTCAATTTTTGAGGTTTTCTTCCAATCATTCACTAATTAAAGTGTTATTTTTACATTTCTGCATCAGGTTGCTCCAAACAGCGGTCGAGGATGGGACGTGGTGCAAATTGAAGGTCGGCCTGTCGGTGACGGAGCCGAATTAAAGAGCCTCGTTCCGCTAGATTTTGAAAACCCGGAATTCAAAGATGGCTTGCGATTCCAAGTTCAAGTCACAGACCAAGTACGGTCGATATATTGTTTTTTCTATTGCTTGTTAGTTAATGTCCCATATCTTATTTCGTGCTGTATTTGTATATTTCCATTGGGATACGAAAAGTTTGCGTAATTGTTTTGGAATGAAAGTTACTAAATTTGAGAATATTTTTCTTCGATCTAAAAATCGAAAAGAGGAAAAAAAATAGAAAAGAGGAATGCTATTCGTGATTAAAATCTGATTCTGTACCTCAGCTACTTTGCTAGAAGATAGTAACCTTCGCTCATCAGAGTGAAATCAGGTCAATTCTAAGTTCAAGCCCTGTTTAATTCAAATCAATATTTTAACACATTACTGAAACCCGGTGTTTGATACTAGTGCAATAGTAAAAGAAGTTCCTTTCACTCTTATTCCATCAGGGCATAGATGCTTGGGGCGACAAGTACAGAGTCGGAGAAGCGACTGTCACTGTCCGCATAATGGACGTGAACGATAACGCTCCGTCTTTTTCAAGCCCTTATCAGACAGTGATACTGAAGGAAGATGCTCCCCTCGGGACAGTGGTAGCGCGGGTGCCTGCTGTTGACATTGATGAAGTACGTATTCATTTGCATTGGCGTCATTTTCCGTAGTAAAATTCCGTAGTTAAGTTTCAAATTATATATTCTTAAAACAGAATTGGGTTTTGGCTCATGGAATGTTCATGCATGAAAGACTTATTCTCACACGGATAAAGAAGTTGGTGCAATATATCAGAGTGAATACTGAAATGCTAATATATATCATTTAATGAAACGAAAAAAAAATAATTTTCAATATAACCTGAAAATTTTGTCTGAGCACTTGAACGGTTTGCTACATTAGATTTTTATTCGTATACTTTGGTTCATAAATAAGTGACATTTTTACTTCGTTTGTCAGACTGGTGCAGTGAGAAAAATAACTTGATGCATCTGGTCATTTTCCAAATTCAATTGGCTACTATTAGGTTGTTACAAAAATAATGGCCGCTCGAAGGTCTGGAAAGCTTCTGAAATCGGCCATTATTTTTGTAGCAACCTAATACTTTCATTAGGTTTGTTAATACACTGGATCAGTAAAATTTATTCTAAAGGGATGAATTTATTTGCGTATAAGGGTATTTATCCCCGAGTAAATGATTCTTTTGCATTGAAAGTGCATGCTAATAGGTAGAAATGTAACCTGTGTCGAGATGCTTTGAATCAATAACGTTCATTCTTTCTTGGGCTCCTAAAATTGCTTACATAAAGGTGGAAGTTTTTCAATGTTCTTGAATATACGGATTCCAGAAAAATTCATAAAAGTTCTTACTGTTTCGCCGACATTGATACCTCACAGTTTCAATTTATTACGTTTCTTCTCACGCTGTCTTTGTCTTAACGTTTTTGACGATGCAGAGGTTTTTCACACACACACACACTATCACGAATGTTTATTTCCTCGTCTGGCTGACAAACGAGAGTCTTATAAAGTATCACACACTCGTCGATAAAACTTGGTTTCCCTACGCAAGCTCTTCAGCGTTACATTATTTTGCACTGCGCAGTAATCATTTCTTTATATCGAACTATTTCACTAGCTTACTTCTAATTTAATAAGTCTTGTTTGATCCTTGTAGTTAATACAAAACGTTTTCAATTTATAGCATAACCAAGGCAGAACTTTTTTAATTGGAAAATGTCGCCTCTATCGCAGTTGATACCAAAAAATTCATCTTAATCACACTATTTGAACATATACTATCTAATTAAATGATGCCCCAACTTACTAACCAAGCCTACAAATATTTGTGCTGTACAACAGGACAGAAATGGCCTTGTTAGCTATAGCATCTCAGGACGCAGAGGCCAAAATCCAAATTTTGGCATAGACCACATCGGCACGATCAGAATCATCAGCAAGGTGGACAGGGAGACTTCTGGCAAGCACACTTTAATTGTACAAGCGAGGGACCACGGCAATCCTGCCCTTGCATCCTCTGCTACAGTGATGGTACGGAGACGCTTCTAATAGCAATATTCAACATTTGAGACACTCGAGTGATTTGTGAATGCCCACATTGCAGAAATGGTTATGGTCAGTTTGCTGTTGCGTCAATTATTCAAGTTCATGATGCACTTAAAATGGGTTTAAAATTTTAGTTTATTGTGACTTGGTATTTGATCATCTCCTGAAATACAATATAATTTGCTTCCTTCTGAAATATGTATATTACGTCGCTGTTAAAGTTCAGTCGTATTCCTCTTGTCCTGCATACGTAAAAATAACGGTTAGAAAATTATAATTAGAGTTTCTGCTAAACGTTTTGAATATTAGGTAATCAATTTAACCATTATTTTGAGTTAACTTGAAAATTATCCTCGTTCTAAACGAACATAATTCAACTGATATTCCGTTTTCTTTGCCATCGATTGACCTGAGTCATTTCTAGACACTTTAGCTTTAAAATGATCATCAGAACCGTGCATGATAGTTAATTGTTCTCTTCATTTTCTCCTTTGAAGGTAGAAGTGATGGATGTAAATGACAATGCTCCAACCTTCACGGGTCCAACGTATCTCAAAGTACATAAGAAAGACCTAGCTGGCTTCACAAGTTTCTTCAATTTAACCGATGCCGATGATTGGTCCATTGGTCACGGGCCGCCCTTCACAGCCTACCTTGATCCAAGAACCCCAGCCAAAATTAAACAAGCTGTTAACGTTTTTTACAAGAAAGGTAATTATGATATACCACATGTCAAGATATACTCAGGGTTGCCCCTTTGTATTATGCCGATACTTCTGTGGGTGAAGATCACCAAACGAAGCGCAAAATTAATATGCAAGCCTTTGAAGTTTATATTATTTCCACCAAAATTATGTGCACGCCATAAAGTTGAGACATACGAAGCCAAACCTTTAAATGTCATTAAGTATCACTACCGAAATCACTTCGCCTGTTTTTTACGGGTAAAATCGTACCACTAACTTCATGTTTCATTATTTCGTCATCTTAGACTCGTCCTGGGGCAGCGGCAGCATCAAAGTACACAGAGGGCTGGTGATGGAAGCACCTTCATCTTTTGTCGTGCCCGTCGTGACAGTTGATGCAGGTTCACCTGCAATGACAGCCACCGTGTCTCTCACGATAGCTGTCATTAGTGAGGACAGCCCGACCACCGTCAGGGACATTACGGTCGTTGCCGTAGAGGTTCGTTGTGTAATTGTTTTGTTGATGTTTAGTGGGTAAGCTGTTGGTTGAATTGTAATGTTGGGAGTTTGTAAAGTGGAGTTCTCTTCTACTGAGGAAGTTTGACGGAAGATGGGAAAAATTGGGAAATGTTTAAAAATGACGACGATATGAAAAATTTCCAAATGAACATGTTTAGCAGAATTTCTTATATAATAATTATTTGTGAATAGAAATGAAAAAAACACAACTGACGACAATATTAGTTAACGAGAATGCTCGAAAGATCTAAAAAATATCTCTCATAGAACTGACCACTTTCTATTGTTCAGGCTAATTTCTATTGTTACTGTTTCAATATACGTGTCGAAGAAAAGGACTCTCAGTGTTCTTAAATGTGTAAAAACATCTAATTACTGCCGTGAATTTTACGACTCAATGTGTGCTAAAGATTGAGATGGTTTGCTTCGAGGAGATGTTACTGAGTTTGCCAGGTGTTTGCTTACCAAAATTGTTGTTAGCTGATTAAGATGCTATTCGGTGGTTAGAGATTTGTGAAAAATAACTATTGAACTTTTCACGTTCGGAAGGTTTACAGTGTCTATTTTTGCGCAAAAAACTAATTGTTTTACACGAGAAAATGAAATGTTCTCTTAAACACGTAAACTATTCATTTAGGTATTAATAGAACTAAAAACCATTTAGAACCAATTTTGAGAGCTGAATATATATCTAACTGCAAACAAAAATTCTCCCCTCGAATGTCATGTTCGTTGCTGACTAGTGACGAAAGTTGGCCTTGTGTGCATGCAAGTTTTCCAATTCCAGCACTCTCTACAAATTAATATGTTTTACTCTGTAATCCAGTACTTTTGTCTCGTTTTTAGTAAAGACTCAATTGACGTATTGCTGTAACTTACCCGTATTTTTTTAATAAAACTTTGGCCAAATCATGAGTATTGATCACGGGAGCATCAACTTGTAGTTTTGAAAATGTTCTAGCAATTTCTACACCAATACGGGAAATTTAAATTCAAACTACCTGAACTACAATCATGATACCTTAACTTTAGACAGAATTGGACTTTGGTAGTAGCGCAATAATGGACCAGTCATCTTGTTCCTGTTGTTATAATTCTATTATGACAACATTCTATACTCTTCAGCGTGAAACTGAGCTACTGCTATTTTTGCTCCTGTATTTCACTTTCATTTGCAGTCTGAAATGAACAGCGGCCCAGCGATTCCTCTGGGTGTGGTCACATCTGAGGGAGCAGGTCAGGCCGAGTACTCATGGTCGAAAACACACAATTTTTTTTCCCTCAACAGAACGAACGGACAATTGTTCGCACAAGCCGCCACACCAACTGGGAAGTAATTACCTACTACTACTGTTATTACTAGTACTATTACTACTGTTATTACTAGTACTACTACTACTATTGCTGTTACTACTACTACCACCACTACTACTGTTATTACTAGTACTACTACTACTGTTGTTACTAGTACTACTACTGCTGCTATTACTAGTACATCTCTCTCTATTGTTGCTACACTCCTGTTTTTACTAGTACTACTCTCTCTATTGTTGCTATACTTCTGTTATTACTATTACTACTCTATTGTTGCTATACTTCTGTTATTACTATTACTACTCTATTGTTGCTACACTTCTGTTATTACTAGTACTACTTTATTTATTTTACAACTCCGTAATTACTAGTTCTTCTATCACCGTTGGCTATCACTACTTCTCTTGAAATATTGGTTTACATAGTTTGATTTAACTTATCGTTGTTTCATTGATGTGATTCATTTATACATTTAATAGAACACGGTGTTTTTTAAACAAAATAAATTTATTGACAGCCTAGTAATGCTGTTGGCTAAGTATTTTCATTCGTATAATTCAAAAATGTTTCGCTTTAAATGTGTCTGAATAACATTCATTCAACAGATATACATTCAATTCGAAACACATATTAGGAAAATAAATTGTACCGTAGCTATCCAATGCATATACTGATAATGCGTTTTTTTCTATGAAAACATCAAGTATCAAATTTAACGTGGCTGTGTTTTGTTGTTACAAAGACATTAAAGTTCATCTTTGTCACTCAACAATACTTCAGTAAAGTAACATCTTCAGTAACAATACTTCAATAAGTTGAATATAACATTGGACTATAGAAAAATACACTAATTACATTTTATACCTTCACTTTACACTCATAGTCATGTACTATTTTTCTGAACACACTTGATGTTCGATCGTCGTCGCTTAAGATCAAATTTCGATTGTCTCTTCCTTCTCGTTCTTTTGCATAACGCTTATTTTTAATCACGTTAGAGTTGTGTTTCTTATTTTAGCCTCTCTCGTTTTCGACAGTTACGATTTAGGAATCGCAATTCACGAGCCGCCTTCTCCAGACGTACAAGCAAGTCTGAGCGTCGTTATAGAGCAAGCAGCACGACACAGGATCCTTCACAGCACACCTGTAGACGTGACAGCTCGACTAGCTCAGCTCATTGATACAACTCAGGTGTGTTGACACACCAGGTGTGTTAGGTTATACACCACTCGGTGTGTTGGTAGGTCACACACCACTCGGTGTGCTGGTAGGTCACACACCACTCGGTGTGCTGGCAGGTCACACACCACTCGGTGTGTTGGTAGGTCACACACCACTCGGTGTGTTGGTAGGTCACACACCACTCGG
>VCRD01001364.1:13870-30408 GCA_006783055.1 Trinorchestia longiramus
TTTAGTGTGGTGAGTTGGTTCAGGTGTAAAACTGCATTCACTCAACTGTTAAAATAAACCAGTTGTTAACACATTCAATGCCAAACATGAAAATCATTTTTTTCTCCATTGTTTGTGAATAAATGTGTTGTGCTTAGAAAAGATCCCTTGTCATCCGTGATTATAATACGTAGGGTAGGCTATAAATGTAAGCTGAATGATAAAGCATAGTACTGAAAAACAAAGCTAAATAGTTGGAGTTGACATTCTTTTACTGATCCGGCCCACCTGAGAACAGAAAGTCTGGATCCGGCCCCAGAGCCAAACTGAGTTTGACATGTCTGCTCTATACTGTGGGTGACACCCACACGAGTAGGGAGTCCCTCACCTGGCAGAGACTCGGCAGAGTCCTCGTTCTCCTGGGGAAGCCGGTCAGGCTCACGCCCCACCCTTATTTCACTCAGGAGCGCTGCGCTGCTCCAGTAGTCCTTGGTGCGGACAGTAGCGATTGCCAGGTCGCGCCGGGCATAAGGCCGGATATGGAACCGATAATGTTGCACTGCAGTTAAACGAGATCAAGTCAAACTCATAAAGGCAGTATGAGTGTGAAACCAACAAAACAAAGTAGGAAAGAAAACAAATGTTTAATGTTCAGTAACAGTGGCACTATGGATAAAAAGAAAACCAACACAAGGTTGAGGAATAGCTCATCATGGCTGAAGAAACTTACCGACGTACTTCCCAAAGTAACTAACCATGAAATTTGAAGGCAATTGAAGCCTGTTCATGTTTCCAAGTTAAGTTTAGAGCTCGGATGAATTGAAAAAAAATAAGTTAATTCAACAAATTTCTTTTTATATTTCTTATCGCTGTTTGAGTTGTGCCTGTTGCTTATTAAATTTTATTTTGGAAAAAGACGAACACTCGGCTTCTAAGAATTTGGCGAGTACCAACAAATTTACAATGTGTAATAGAGATTTCAAACGAATTTTTTATTCAGCGAGAACAAAATTTGAAACCCAGAAAGAACTCGAGTTTCCTACAAAATGAGAAACCTGAATCACACTTTGTTGTTTTCTCTGCAAGTGAAAATACTAGACATGGGAAGTAGTAGCTCTTCCCTGGTTACCGTAGTCATCAAATCAAAACTAAGGATGCTTGCAGTCAATCAGCCTAAAGAAGTTACAAAATACATCTGTAGTCGTCTGCCGCCGTACCAAAAAACATGGTTAGAATCAGAATGAAATACAGAAACAACAGGTAAGTCTCACACTTCTATCATCTGAATGACTGAGCCCCGAGTGTTCTGCAGGATGTTTGTCGTACAGTATGATCTGTAGAAAGCGATATTAAAACTATTCCAGAAAAAATATATTTTCGTTATATTTTAATAAACCATGAGTGGCAATGATGCACCATGAGATATTTGTGTTTATTGCGTCATATGTTCAAAATGCTCTTCAATCTGACCCCTGCACAACTCTGCTCTTTTCTTGGTGTGGCTTATCATCTCTCTAAGATCCTCCTCACTCGTGTTGGCTGCGAAGTCCTCCACAATGCGTTTCAACCCTGCAAGAGTGCTTGGTTGACACGTGACAATGTGCTTTATGGCCTGGGCTCAGAAAGAGCAATCAATGAAGCACTTGTCTGGAGGCCACTAGTGATCCATCCGATGTAAAATCAATCCGTCATCAAAGTTGGATTCCAGGAACAGGAGAGACGGGTTTGTCACATGGCAGCATGTGCCGTTTTGCTGGCACCAGTTCTAACGTCTAGTGGCCACAGCCTTGACTGTATTCTTCAGGATGACAAACGATGACAATTGTTACATAAATGAAGAATTTATTTGAAATTATGACTAGTGCAAAGTAGTTTCGACGTTTTTGAGAATACCAGTTTCAAGATGAAATACTGTAATATGAAATGCAAAAATTCATACTTCATTATATCAACTGTCCGACCTCTGTGGTAGCATGGATACCCTTATTCCATCGATACCTAGTGATTAAATATTTGTTATGAATTATCGTTTTAATCTGTAGATTATACTGTAACAACGAGAGATCTGCTGGTTTACGTCCGTGACATTATGTGGACGGTATTTCTGTCTCCATCACAAAAGTAAGAATACGTGGACGGTTTTCCAGTCCCCATCATTAAAGTGAAAATATGTGGACGGGTTTCCTGTCCTCATCATTAAAGTGAGAATATGTGGACGGTTTTTCTGTCCCAATCACTCAAATAAGAAAGTGGGATAAGATATCAGACATCATCTGCACAGCACCCAAGACTTACCTGTTCACTCGCATACTCTGTTCGTGACGCCTCTGGAGGGCGTTCATCTCTGCAGACATCTCTTCATCCACTGCCTATTCTACTTTTCCATTCATTTTGTACCTAAGATTTATTGTAGACACTCTAATTTTTATTTTATAAGTTTTTCAATTATTATCTTGACATTCTAAACACTTCAATATGCACTTATGGAACTTTGATCTCGAATTCAGAAGTACAGCGTTCCCGTCTCTGTACCTTATTTCTCATTTTAACAGACTATGTCAATCCAACAGTACTTTTTGAGCCCCTCAAAGCAAAATACTTGGCCTGACTTCTAAATATCACGGTAAAGATAGAAATAAAAGAAAAAATAGGAACTACAGTTGAAAACTTTTCTATTGAAATACGTACACCCTTGCAACAAATGCTGTTACAATTCTTATGTACCAACTTTATTGGAAATATACGTTTTTGTTTCTATGTTTATGTTTACTGTTCACCAACTCTGAATTGACCTTGATAACATTACTAGGGCGCACCAGCATCCTGTATATACAGGCAATATAGGAGGCCCCTCACACGATATCCTGTTTGTATTGTATGGGCAGTATAGGAGGGATCTCACACGACACCCTAGATGGATGGGCAGTGTAGAAGGGACCTCACATGACACCCTAGATGGATGGGCAGTGTAGGAGGGATCTCACACGACACCCTAGATGGATGGGCAGTGTAGGAGGGATCTCACACGACACCCTAGATGGATGGGCAGTGTAGAAGGGACCTCACATGACACCCTAGATGGATGGGCAGTGTAGGAGGGATCTCACACGACACCCTAGATGTGTGGGCAGTGTAGGAGGGACCTCACATGACACCCAACATATACGGGCAGTGTAGGAGGACAGCTAGCGAGGCACATACACAACATTATGACATAATAGCACGCCTCACAAGGTTAAGAGTGACCAGGAGACTCACATAGCTGCAAGGCGCTGGCCAGGTCCCCCATCCTTATGAAGTATCTGGCGATGCTGCTGCCTGCATCACCCACAGACACACCCACCCTGCCAAGCTTGGTGATGACGTCACTGATCTGTGTCGATGAGTCCCGCAAGATGATTGGCAGAACGAAGTCCAGCAACGTCATCATCGTGATGGGCACGCTGCGAGTATTCATGTTCTGCAATACATCGAACACGCCTGCATATACAGGCATGCCATTAGAATTAATAGATCCAGCTCGTTTTTGCTGTGTATCTCTAACTCTAACAGAATACACAAAAAAGATATAAAACCCATCAAGTTACAAAGCTGCACCACAGCATAGGTATAGCTATGCCAGGCAAAATGTCGATACGTACCGTATTTGACGGCATAAAGACGCAACGACGGCATAAAAGACGAAGTACTGAGCGTAAGTAGGCCTACGCGAGGTCTCAAACTTCACCTACAAGACGTAGGGCGATTTTTTGGGGCAAAATTCTGGTAAAAAGTGCGTCCTATATGCCGTCAAATACGGTAATTATTTTCCTTAGATTGAACACTTGGCCTTAAGGCAGCTGTCCCACGCTCAAGCTTTTCCTGAGCATTGCGAAACAATATTCAAATTACCCCACACGTTTAGCAAGGAAACCGCATGTCTAATACAGAGTTTTACCATTAATATCGTTGGTGTCAGCGCAACGCGCCAGCATGGGCCAGAAGAAGTGAGGGCGCAGGTTTGCACCCTTGGTCTGGATGGCGTCCATGAGAGGATACACGAGCTTAGGGTTGCGGGTCAAAGCAACCTCCAGGGACCGCTGCAGCAGGTGCACGTCGTTGCCAGACACATCCTCACACAAACTCAGGATGGACGACAGGGGCTGCAACAAGGAAGGAGTTCAGTGGGAGGAATACTCATGACTCATTGTAGAAATGAATAGAAAAGCCGAAGTGAGGTCTGACTTCCAGTTTCACATCTAGCCTGAATGTATCAAGTACAGTTTGAATTAATAAGTACAAATGGATTGCAGACGTCTGAGTAACAAATTATAATCTACATGAAAGGTCCGACAGCCATTATAGACCAGTAACACAACAACCTTACCTTTATTGTCAAAGACTTATCGTCACAGCCATTCTTGAAAATCTCAAGACTAATATTCTAGAATATACATTGTATCACCACAAAAAGGCGTAAAGAAATGTGAACAGGGACAGTGAGCATTTGAAAGAATTAAAGGAACAAATTACCCTGACCTATCCTAAAACATAGCAAGAAGTTAACATACAATACACCTATCCCTTTCATGAACAAAAAGTGTTTATCTAATCACTTCATTATGGGCTTAACCTCAAACAACACACAAGGCGACGTCACAATGTGTGTGTATTACTGAAATACAAGCGACACTCTTATCTAACATGGAGAGCAGCTAAAGAGCTGTGACCTTGTCTTTAGCGATGAGATGCTTTACGTAGAACAGGCCCTGATTGATGCTAGACTCAGACTGCGAGTCAGAGAGAGGGTCCATAGTGCTGTACATCAGGCGGGCGGTGTCGTCACAACCGGCGTTCAAGAGGCGGTACATCAGGTTTTTGCAGTCCTGGTTGTAACCCCACTCTTTCTTCAGCAGTTTTATTATCTGCACGTATAAGGAATACGTATCATATAATTTCACTGTTCGAGATGAGTTTAATACTAATACAAACTTTGTGCATATTTCAAAATGATAAAAGATAAAAGTGTACAGGGTTGAAGTTGGCCAAGACAAGCGCCATTGAATAACAGACCGCAAATTGAGTGTGAAGCGTTTCATCTTAACCATTCTACTTCTTTGGTGAATTTAATTAATGATTCTTTTATTTCTTACTTAGATAAATTACCTACTTAAAACCCTATAAGAAATATTTACTTCCAATGATAGACTTGACTTCTGTGCGGGGTTTCACAGTAAACTACAGTAATACCTCAGAAGTCAAACACAATCTGTTCCAGAAAAGTGGTCGACTTCTAAAGGTGTTCGACTTACGAACAACTTTCCCCATAAGAAATAATGGAAACGCAATTCATGTGTTCGAAGCCTAATTCGACAGGTACAGTAAGGTACATATAAGTAATGTGTAGTTGTTACACAGACAATAAATCATAAAGTTAAATTGGTTTTCTTCAGTAAGTCCTCGTATATTTGAAGTGCCTTTTCACAGATGAACGCCTCACTGATGCTATCACCGCGTAACTATTTCATTTATGAAGAAATTACGGACATAATTTTTAAATAATAAAAATTCCAGTACTGTTCCTTATATGGCATGTTGTAAGGTTTGGATTACTATGAATGAAATATTGTTCTTCCACCACTCTCGGTTTTATTGGATTGTTAAAAAGTTCCCGTTGTTCGTGTCACCCTGTAGAAAAGAATAGAAATGGAAGAAGTATAAAACGTCAGGAACGCATAAAGAGAGCAGACTTTGTAGCTAAACTTTGTCAAGAGAGGCTGCTTAACCTATACGAGCTATGTAGGGTAATTTGATACCTAGGTGCTATCTTGGGATATGGATAGAATAGGTGTCAAGGTGATTAGAGGGGAATTAAATTAAAGTCATCATGCCGATGAACAACAGTAAATCTTACACGCGTATTTTAATGTGTCTGTCGAGGGAATGCCGTATAAAAAAATAGCTAGTTTTATTTAAAGTATAATTTGCGAGTGTTCGTTGTTATATCATCGCCACCAGTGTTGATCTGCAGTGTACGATAGTAGATCTTCAACGTGTACTCGAATGTTTGCGTCGAGGGAATGCCGTATGGGAAGAAAATAGCGGGTTTTATTTAAGGTAACATTTGCGAGTGATAATTGTTATATACTCGTAACCAGTGTTGATCTCCAGTGTAATGCCAAGCATTATGAGTGATTTCACGGTGAAACATGAGAACAGCATTGGGTAAATTCTCGGGTTTTCGATGTGAATAATTCCATTGGATTTTGATTATGTCGTGTTACACCTAACAATTCAGCAATAAAGGATACAACCAAACAGGGCAAAATATTTATGGCTCACCTGCCAAAACATGATTTATTACTTTGACAATGCATATTGTGACCATTAAAATAAGACATGTCCATTTTTCTGTGTGTTTATTATCCCCCTCACGTCTGCCATAGAAAAATTGAGAACCTTTTAATTATTTCATTCATGTGGAGGGTAAGGGGCTCCTGAAGACAATTATGTCATATTTCTTGCATTAACTATTCATGCGATTTGCAAGCATTAATTGAGAATGAAGGAAAAACAGCACGCAGAAAACCCATGGTTTGGAAACCAAGATTAACGTAAATTATGAAAGAGAGAAAAAAACTCATTGTCCATCAATCATTGAACAAATAATAATAGGCAGAGCATTTCTGGTTATTAAATAATTAATAATAATAGGTAGGCCTGCATTTCCATATCGCCACATAATATACGCCTCTAAAAATTAAGTTAAACGCGCAACTTCATTCTTTGGCATAACTACAATTGATTTCCGTAAATTTAAAGAAGTTTACTGAACAAACAATTTCTCTCAGAACAGGTGAGTGTTTCAGGACGATGGTTTCTGGAATCATTCTCTTGAATGGTTTTTAGACGGCATGGGACTTTGGTAACAACCCAAGAATGGACCAAACAGCTCGATCTTGTCGCCATATTCTATTCTGATGACGTCAGGAAGAACGTACCCAAATTTTAACACAATTCAATAAGTAATGAATGAAGCCCCAGAACTGCAGGACACGAAGACCTCCTTACCTCCGGTACATGGTCAGCGTGTCCCTTAGAGGCGAGGCTGTAGATGATCTCGA
The DNA here is from genome assembly GCA_006783055.1 of Trinorchestia longiramus. Classification (NCBI taxonomy): domain Eukaryota; kingdom Metazoa; phylum Arthropoda; class Malacostraca; order Amphipoda; family Talitridae; genus Trinorchestia; species Trinorchestia longiramus. The sequence goes on from VCRD01001364.1 coordinate 20,953, forward strand.
TGAGGTCGCGGTCATGCAGTGCCTCATCCTTGTCTGCACTCAGGGTGATGGTGGACCTGTACATGGGAGATCGACATGTTCAGTTCCTGGGATACGCTTTCCAGAATTGCGCCGCTTCACTCGTTCGCAAACAGCGACAACTGGCAAATTATAGATGGCCAATATCTAGAGGACAAGGTACTCAATTCCTTTAGAAGAAATTATACTTGTACAATTTGTTTTTTGTGTCTTGAAACAACGGCAATATCCATATTTTGCAACGAAACGTGGAAAAAATTAAAGAAACGAATTAGACAGAATAGTTGCACCGTTTGCAACACAAAGCTTGATGACGTTTGATACTTCACATAAACTAGATGCATTAAAGAGAGATAGATACAAACAAAAAGTGACAGTTCGTGACTGTTGGGACTTTAGGAAAAATAAACCTTACAAGGGAATCATTGTACTGTGACTTGAATAGCTCGTGTACATTATTCCTCAGCCTAGAAAAAGCATCGTTTGAGTGGGAAATGCAAAAAAAGAACAAGAGATGGTGACTCGTTGACCGATATTACTATTTTTCTGAACTATAATAAGATTCTTTTACGTTTGCTTAATTTTTTCAATCGTGCTTCAACATATATTACATATATCCTGCATGCTGTTACACTTCAAAAAATTATTACATAACTTACATTAATAGTATTCCAACATTTTTGGTTAATGGCTGCCGTTTAAAAGGTTGGTAAACTGATATTTTCAGAAATTGAGTCTGCATCTTTATTCTATTGTATTTTTTGCAGCTTTATTTAAAATTCATGAGGGCTAAGGAGGTAAAACGGTCTCAAACATTAGTTTCCTCATACTACCTTCAATGGAACATAATTCGATCTCGGCAAATATACCATTCCGTAGTTAATATTCCACAACATTCTTCATAGAAAATATAAAATTCACCAATAAGCTAATGAGTCTACCCACCAATCCTGTTCATTTTAAATTGATGCATTTGAAGTTACAAAGTGTTAACAATTTCCAACAACGAGTCAACGCTTTGCAAGCAGAGGCACTGGTAGCAGAGGCTCAATGCAAAATATTTCCCTTGCAATGAAGTGCACGAAAACTGATGCAATACATGCTGTCTAAGTTATAGTAAAGCAAATTTTGCATACAAATCTTCTTGATAACAATGAAATTAATGTTTATTGCTTACTACATCACCCAAGAGAACAAGTGTTTCCATCGGAAACTCTCCATCAGCTCCTTCTCCAACAGCAAATTGTCATAGGTTATCTGTGTAGAATCAGATAATCGGCGACACTGAAGGGATCTAAAGTGACGGCTAAATCAAGAAGGGGTCACTGAAGCTATCGAACTATCTACCAGAAACTGAAGACTCAACGTAATTTGAAGCAAACGACACAATCTTTAGTATAGACAGCTCGCATGAACCACTCGTTAACACGTTCAGAACAAAAACCAAAGTTAGAGTTGAGCAGGGGTTGGACTGAAGCCTACTGGACAAGGTTAGAGTTGAGCAGGGGCTGGATGAAGCCTGCTGGACAAGGTTAGAGTTGAGCAGGGGCTGGACTGAAACCTGCTGGACAAGGTTAGAGTTGAGCAGGGGCTGGACTGAAGCCTGCTGGACAAGGTCAGAGTAGAGCAGGGGCTGGACTGAAGCCTGCTGGACAAGGTCAGAAACCACCTGTACTCACTTGAGCCCGTTGATGTCGCCTTGCTCGGCCTGGGCGACAGCGAGGGCCAGGTAGGTGTCTACGGAGGGCTCAATGCCGCTCTCCTGCATCACCGTCAGCATGTCCTCTGCGTTCTTCAGGTCCCTAAGACCAAACATTCAACTTGATATATTACACAACTGAGCATTCCAATACACGCATAAATTTATGATGAGGTAGGAGGAAGTGGCAGTGTCACTGTACAGCTAACTAGGAATAAAAGTAACAATGTCATGGTTTATGAGCAACAAAAAGTATAGACTTTCATTTGAGACTAAACAAACTATTCAAAACAAGCAATGAAGTAAATCATTATAAAAGAAGCGTTTTGTTTCAACAAAAATCGTTAAAAGACAATACAATAATATCAATGACAAGGAAATAATTATCTAACGGAAGCAATACTCGAACACCATAGTCTGAGCTGACGATATCCTTATTGATTCCCATTACAGCCACCGTGGTCGAGTGGTCTGCGGCCTGTGTTAGGTATCAGGTCTCTGCTTCGGGCAGACAGACCGCGGGTTCGAAACCCGGCCATGAATACGAGCTGTTTTTCGTTTCGCGCCGTGAGCTCGCACTTATCGGTAAGCCCTCAACTCCCCGCCCATGGACACATCCCAGGATCGTCGCATGGAGCTCACCATCATCCTTACTCTAAGAATGTTAACCTTAAGAATTTGAAAAACCAATGTACTAAATGTCTATGTACTGTGTACTTGATTGGAAATAAAGACTGTTTTTTTTGTTTTCTCTTATGCACAAAATTGATTTTCTAGATATCAATATATATAATAAAAAATTGTTGCAAGAGGGAACAGTAGAAGGAAAGAACAGCCACAGAACACACAGTTCACTGTTACACACACTTGACGTTATAATTCTACAATAAATTACCAAATAAAAAACATTACCCTAAGACAAAGGAGGTCAAGTATGAGAAATGCTGTGTGATGGCATGGCTCAACATTGCATAACCTAAGAGAAAACTTATTACACCGAGACAAAGGCAGACAAACACGAGGAAAGCTACATGATAAAAAGCGACTGCCTAGCCTCACTACTTACCCTGCTCTGGAGTGCCCCAAAATCAAAGCATGGAATATGTTATCGTTGATGGGAAGGTTGCGCTCCTTCATCACCTCCAGGATGCTGGTCGCGCCCTCGATGTCTCCAAGCTGCAACAGGTTACAAGTTTAATGCATGGCAACAGGCTAACACATGACATCTTCTAAAACTCATGCTATTTATACCAAATGACTGAAATACCTTTCTCAAAAATAAACGCTGCTTGTACGCATCCTGTTCACTAGAGAAGCACTCAAGCAGCACAACAAGGTGCAGCTTAAGACGTCAATCAGCCTAACAAAAAGAAAAAGTTGCGAGAAGAAAATAAGGCCACATAACCACAAACATAATAGACTCTCAGAACACTCATCTAAACACACACACACACACATGAGAAGCGCTGCGTCCTCTAACTGTAACAAGAGACCACCTACTTTTAAATACATCACTTAACGCGTAAAACTAGTTGAAGAAAATGCTCAACACGTCAATTGTTTATTCAAAGCATAAGTCTAGCCTTGACTATATAGGGACAAAAAATTATAGTGGAAAACCAAACTGAAGTACGATCATTCAGTGGGGACGCTCAGCCACCAAAGCAGTAGTCACACTGACCAGCTGACCTGGGCATAGCGCATGATGAGCCTCTGGTACGTGACGCGGTTGGGCTCAATGTGCTTGCATTTGAGGCGCTCCAAAAATTCCGAAGGAGAGAAGCCATGCTCGTTTTCAATGTAGATGCGAAGTAGAGCGTTATAGTGAGATAAATCCAAAGGCAGGCCTGAAAATATTGCATGATAAGGTAACGTGGAGATTAGAATTTAAAAGAACATAAACAACAATCAAAAGAATGTAATAAAATAATTGATCACTCGCATTAATGTACTGCAGCTGGTTGCAGCTACTGACGGTCTATATTCCTTTCTCTGATTTCCGGTAGCTGTTCATTTTCTTATCCACTGCTTGTAGTACTAAACATTTTCACGAGCAGCTTCTCTCATTCTTTCTCTATCCATTGTCTAATTTTAAGAAAGAGTCGAACTTCCTCATAAGGAATAAGCTTATGGAGGCACTCATTTACTGAAGATCTTTCCTATAAATGTGATACAATCTTTCGTTACATCGCATTCATCTGTAAAATTAATAAGCCCTAAATATTTTGTGAGAGTAACAGAAAGGCTAAGAAGCTAACCACGCAACTAACGAAGGAATAAGTAGAATTATAATGAAACTATAAAACGGATAGACTAGACGTAAATGTATTGTTTTTTCAGTATCTTGAATACATTTTTAGTAAACAAGTTTCATTTTTTCCCCTGCAATCATACCTTTGACAATCTTCAGTAAAAATCTTCTATACGAGTATAAGTTACATACCACGATTTTCAAAAATCTGCCAGAGGCTGTGGGCAAGCTCTGTGCGGGCTGACGGCAGCTCCTCAGGCATGATTGAACCACAGCACTGCAGCACCACCAGCGCTTGTGAGGAGCTCACAGAGTCTGTACACAATATATTATGAAAACCTCAATACAAAAGTAATACAAAATCTCATGACAACCTGAATGCATTAGTAACACAAAATATGAAAAGCTAAATACAATATTAACACAAAATACCATGAAAAATTCAATACAATAGTTGTTCCCCAGCTCCTGTCAGCTCAGGTAGCCAGCATAGCGCAAGAAACAAGCCACCAAAACAGAATCCTCCCAAAGTTGAGTTATGGCGTGTATGTTGTGTTGTTGCCTCTGCATAGCCAGATCCTGGCAGTGCAGCAACACGTGTTTGGTGTCATGTGGAGAATCCTGACAGAAAGGACATGTGTTTGGGGTTGTGGGGTCCAGTCTGTGTTTGTATGACTGTAGGGATGGGTGGTGTCCACACCTAAGTCTGGATAGTCAGACTATCCGTTCTGTTTAGTGTTTTTTCTGTCGGGTTAATTGAAGGGGGAGGGTATCGTAGAATAGTGTTCGGTTCCAAGTGTTGGAATACTGTGTGTTAATGTAGTCTGTATGTGCTTTAGAATATTATGATTTCCTTCCTGTCCTGCGTTCACAGATGGTATGGGGGAAAGACAATGTACAATCTTACATCGCTGCTGTACTACTGTTCAACATAAGACACAGAGTTCATGAATAAGTAGTGCAAGCTTTCACCTTCAACCAAAACTAGGATGAATACTTTAAAATTATCATCTAAATCACCTATTAATTAACATGCTGTGGGTTAAAAGTGAAGTTCTTACAAGTAACAAATAGGCAATCACAACATATTCTAATACATAAGGTTAGTATATTGGAGTAGACTAACTGTAATAATTAACACCACACATAGAAGTAACTTCAAAAATCAAATTTTAAATTTATATGGCTTCTTCCAATAAGAAGTGTCACAATTACTGCTTCACCTTTTGTATCCCAGCAAGAGTAAGCAACACAGTTGTAAATGAGTAATTCAGAGTTCATTCCAATACCATAAAAAATACTAAAATAATATAAAATTATAAATGGAATATCTGAAATACTTGCCTTAACTTATAATACAATATTTTCAGCACTCTACTGAGATACTAGAAAGAAACTTACTTGTTTGTTTAATATGAGAAATAGCATCTTGAAACAAGCTCGATGAGAAGAGTCCAAATTGTCGTCCATCAGTGTTGAGTCGCTCCAGCATATTGCTGAGCTTGGAGGTGTAGCCATCATGTTCAGTTTGTCTTAGTGACTTGTGTTGAACAGTAAAAAACCTGGAAAAATCATGGAGTTTTAGAAAGGTTTACTGAATAATATCATATGTTATACAAGACAGGCAAAGCAATCATTTTCAATATACATACAGATGTTACTTACAAAATGTATATACATATTACAATTCATTAACCCTTATGATCTGCCTTTTGTTCTCTTTTGGGACATACATTTCCCAACAGGATCGAAAGGGTTGAATAATCTAATTACTACATGATCATGAGTGTATAGTTCTTAGCCTGAAGACATGGGATGCATTATAGCAAAATTTTTATTAAGGTCAGTTAAAAAGGCAGTATTTGTTCCAATCTTTCCAGATATACTAAGAAAAGTGACTTGGGATCCAAAACCCTTTTCTTGTCAGTATTCTGGAAAGTATTTAATTCACTCCTTATCAACAGAAGTCTGCATAATTTAAAAGTATAAAAACTTAGTTGGAAAACACAGAATAAACTTTCACTAGGGCTTGGTAACAATCTTAGAAGATCCAAAAATTTTGCCCAGCAAAAATGAATATGCATCAAATTTAATGTTTAAAATACTGATATCAGTTTGCAATTTGAAAGCCATTATTATGGAGAAGAATGATAATCTTTACAATAATATTTCTGAGCTACTTAAAACAAAAGACAATATTAATACAATTCATTTTCATGGATACACAATACCCTTCAATCTATTTAACAGTATACAAGAAATACTAATTGATAATATAATGATCTCAGAGTACCAATTCTGTTTCAAGACAAACTTTTTTTTACTCATATATGTATACATACAAACAGTTATTCAAAACATCTACAGATTTTGAGAAAGAACACATAATATACATACATAGAAACAAGAACTCACCTTGCACCTTGAATGTGGAACTTTTTCAAAGTAATATTTGTACCACAAGGCTTGAGGGCTCTCAAGCATACAAAAGACTCTGCAAAGTTCTTTAGAGACCGCACAATTCCAATGGAGTGGAGGAGGGCAGACATTTTTAGGAATCAACACATTGCTGCATGTGATGCAGAGCAGAAAAAAACTGCCAATTAAGCAACTATAGCTGAAGCAATTTACTCAGCATACAGCTGTAAATAAAAAATCATTGTGATTATTCAATGGTAAATACAGCAATACATAGAATTAATACAGAACACTAATAAACATTCAAATATGATCACTTTCAATTCATTCAGTGCCATTATCTCAAAAGCTTTATTAAGCAAGGTAGTAACTTCAATACAAGAATGCCAACTACCTCTGACCAAAGCAGCACATACAATAATGTAATCTAACACTCAGGATCAATTAAGTTCTATCACTAACTGACTACCCCACCCATGATCTAAACATAAATAACCCACTAATGCTGCATAATCCTGCCAGCTGCATCAATACACTTTAGTTGTCATTAATATCATTAAATAACTAAGTATCACAATTCTGATATTTTCCAACACAAAGTTTGTTGCATACAAATAATTTAACACTCACTGAACTAATTTACACAAAATATGAGGCTTTCTATGTCTCACATTCTCAACATCAACAGAACTATTCAGAACATCAACATCTGTTTAGCATCACAACTGGTGTCAGTAAATACAGTTCATCATACATTTATGGAGAATTCTCACAAATTTTACACTAATGATCTTAATCTTTAGATTTTTCAATTGAGAACATTTCCACCAGCTTATTGACATATTAAATGGTTTTAACTAACTTCTCAACAAATGTTAAAGGAACATCAAGTCAGAAAAACTTGCCTTTTTAATAAGAAAAACCTTGTGAATTTAACAAAAGTGTAGCCCAATTTTGCTACAGCAAAGCTGCATAAACTACCAAAATGGAAAGCTTAGTTTTGCATGTGGTTGGTTGGTAGAACTGGAGCCCTCCAAATAGGCTTTTGCATGTGGTAGGCATGATTAATTCACCTCATTGTACATTTAAGTTGGATGATCTGGAAGACTCTTAATCTTATTAATGGCATAATACTATCTTAAAAGCACATTTCATCATATTATTACAAATAAATAACAATAATATAACCAATAATTACCAATTATACTGTCATTGAGTAATTATAATATTGTAGTGAACATCAATATAGTTGCTCCTAAGCATCAATAAATTTATACCAATAAGCATCAATAAGTAGATTATAATTTCAGTAATAGAAATCTACAATGATACTGAAGTAACAAAATTAATGAATACCAATTTCTGTAATTTTGCCTAAATTTCAATTTATTTCCACATCATCAGATATTAATCATCCAATGCATCCCAATTTTCCATGATATTTCAAAGGTTAAACTAATAATTTGATTGAAAACATGAAAAAACACAAAATCCTTTACTAAATTACATAAATTATATTCCACTACAATCCAAAATTACTTTCTTTAGTGAACAACTAAATATTATGTTTTGCTTTACTACCATACAAAGTCAAGGCATATTAATGTCTTGTTTAAATTCGATGTTCATAAAAAATACAATGTTATAATGACTCTCGCATCGTAACTACCTAACCTTTAACTGACGGATAATAACAATGAAGCGACGGCAACCAAATTGCTTTAAGATGCGATCAATTGACTTCTACAATCGGCTAGGCCGCTAAAAGATACACACAGTGATGGCATCATCGTCGTCCGCTCTTCCGAAATACGGCCGACGGCGTACCCACTCCGCAAGGAACGTTACATTTGGCAGGACAGTCCACAGTACAGTAAAGCTTCACTGTACTGTAGCTGCGAATGCACGTGAAAGAGGCACTAAAAGCCCTCACTATACTGGTGAGTTGGTCTCTAAAATCCTAGTCGTTTTGATATTAACTTATTTCTTCGTTCCGTTGAAGTTTGTTAAGAAATGTATTGAAAATATCATGTACAATTGCCATGACATTCAAATTCCTAAAACCAGATCGATAAATTTAGTTTGGTAAAATTATCTTCCATGATATCACGGCAAAAATTAAAAACCTCAAATTGCTATTGCTGCTCTAGAGCCAGACCTATTTTAGAAGTAGCTCGAGGATTTGATTTCCTCTCAAATTCAAGAAAAATTAATATCCGAGACATTTGTAATAAATTATTTACTCGCGCGTTTGTTTCGCTTAATAGAAAATCTTGTACAGCGTGTGATACAGTTTCACGAATTGAGTACTTGCAGCCATAAATTTATCCAAGTAATTTTAGGGCAGGGTTAAATGGTCATAATTTCATGATGGTCTCCGGAGCTCATAGTATTTTGTGCCACAACTTCGCTCATGCTCTTCATACTGGACAGGACGAGTACCCGAAGGCCCAGATTGACGTGTTCTTGACGGTCGTAGAAGACGGGGGTGGAGTGCTGGGTGCCTGTGTGACGGCCGCCAGCCTTGCTCTCTGTGATGCTGACATCACCATGTACGACATCGTCGTGGGCGCGTCCACAGTCAGTCACCACTTGTCACATACTTCATTAACTCAAAAATTTGCCGATGGTAAAACAAAGAAATATGCATTTGTCTCTATAACCTAAAACCTTGTTCCAGTTCGGGAAACAATTTCCGTTGAAGTTTTCAAATTTAAAAAATCAGGTTTAAGTTTATAGAGACGTATGAATATTTCTTTGCCTCATTACCTTCCATTGGACAACACCAAGGCTCCTCGTGTTAACATGACAACCCTGTTCTACGGTGTCGTGTCCACAGAAGTAACGAATACGTGAGGAAACACATTAGCTATAAAGTTAATTTGGTCTTATAAACTAGTTTGTAGATGCTTAACAAACGAAGAATGTATTGTGTAGGATCATCTGTTTCCAATCAAAAGCAAGATCACTCCTATAGGTTCTTTTAAGTTTAATAAGCGCTATCTTCATAACGTTATCATGTGAAAGGCGTAATTCAACGCTGGAATATACATTCAATAGTATCCTGAAA
>VCRD01001364.1:41316-52622 GCA_006783055.1 Trinorchestia longiramus
CAGCCCGGAATTACTGGTCCTCAGCAGGAGGGAAGGAACAACATGACTTGTATCATTCATGCAACCACCTTAGCGTTGTCCAGCAGCAGATATCTTAGCGAATATTACAAAAGAAATTTACTCAAACTAAATAAGCACATCTTACTAAACATAAACTATTTAGGAACAAGTTGAACGATTGTGCAGATTTTAGGAATAGTTGACTGTTAGGAGACAGTCTGTCATAGCCTCAATATTAAAAAAGTCAACTCAACAATTCAAGAAGATGTTAAATATTAAAGCATCCCTTTTGGTAACTTTTACAATTATCGACTAAGATAGGTTAAAAAATTAAAAAGTACATTCGGATTTGATCAATATAAACAGCATACACATCCTCAGCTACCATCACGCTCACGATTATTGTAGTTGTAAAGAATTCATTTGCAATTAAAATCGGTATACTGTGAATGCGTGGAAATTACATTCTCGCATAATTCTACCGAAGACTACGCTTGGATCCTTCAAACAATTGGCAGAAGGAATTAAGTACTGAATAAAAGCTGTATTTTGCTAACTAGAAAGCTGAGAAAATGGTACAAATTAAATCGACGAAATGTAACAGTGATCATTCCATAAAAGCACAGGTGTGATCACGAACAATTCTATTTCACGAACATGGTACGATTTCAAATTTCGAGAGTGCTAATGAGCTGTAAGTATCTCAAATGAGCGCCATCAACTCATCTTTTTTACACTGGATCAAACTGAAGGGCCATTCGCTAATTACGAAAATTTTCCTCTCTCTGTAGAGCATGTTTCCAGATATTTTAAAGATACAATACACAACTCATCTCTTGTTTTTAAGTTGGAGAGCAGTGAGTCCCAAACAACTTCACTAGAGCGACACAATAGCACCCGGGACTTACTGTAAGCTTCCAGCAGGTACTCATAGACGAAACGGCGGTCAATTGACGTTCCGGCAGAGGCAGCAAGCAAGTCCTCGATGCGCTTCGTCTGCTTCTCCCTCAAATAGTATTTGCAAATTTCACTGACCGATTCGCTCCGAACGCGAAGGCCGGGAGTCTGCAAGAAGCAAAATCTTTACTAGCAGAGTGAACGGTTTTAATGTAACCACTGCATCCGCAGTTACTAACTCTGACGAAAACAGCAGACAACTCCAAAAATTTAGAAAAAATACAATCTTCCTTATCCTCAGACGTTAGGGAATCATACAAACACTGAGGAGCGTGCGCACTGTTGCACACTGAGAAGACACGTTGCACAATTGCATCCCATGTGTCTATAAAGAGCTTCTTAAAACTAACACTTATGTGCGCCAGGCTTTATTATAGAAATACTAGTGCAATGTGTACTCGGAAAATTCAGGATCTAAGAGGTAAAATACATTTTTCATTTTTACCCGCGGTATTAACAAAATCTGAATATTTTTCATAAGTGTATACAGAACTTCTATTTTCTATTTGATCTACCAATAACAGGGCCGAGTGGAATAAGAAAGCTAATAACAGAAAAAATTGAGTGTTTTATAGTGATCCGGTGCCTTTGGTACCGACAATACAATGCATTGTATTGTCTAGTGCAATGTGTACCCGTTAACTTTGCCACGCGAGCAGCATTGCTTTGTCTTGCCATTTCGCGTTGTTCATCCGATAGTCTTCAGCGTCTTTCTTGCTGCTCCTCTCTTATGGTTGGACACGTTTCTATCCATGATGGCCTTTTTTGCCGGAATTTTATTTTGAAATATCCTCCACTATCTCTTCGAATCTTTTCAAGAAAATCACAATTCCGAAAACAATAACTTAATTTCTAAAATCTTTGGCCTTATAATAAGTATTAGCCAGGTTACTGGTCAAACTAATTAAAACATTTCTTTTCGCATTATCAATTAAAAATATTGCACGATGAATTTAAGCAGAAAAAGGTCCCAAGAAAATTTCTATTTATAAAAATAAACCGATTGTGTATTCTGGATATCATAATTTAAGTGAAAGGGAATTGAATTGCCACAAAAATAATGGAATAGAACGATTTCTTGTATTTCTTAAGCTTTATTCTTGTTGCTATCAAAGCTATCGATTAGAAGAGTGTGACACACCGACAGACGGAGGCGGCTCTTATTATAGTATAGACAGATTGGGAAGCCAGTTCAATGATGACGAGACAACTACAGACCACATACATCTGGAAGTACACTTTCAGTTATGAGCAATAATACTTTATTATAAACATTTGAAAGCAAAAAAATACAAAAAGTTGTCGAGTAAACCATAAAAATTCAGTCAACTCATGGAGTTGGTGCTAAGCTAAGGAGCCACAATATTATGAAGGAGTGAAGATGGAATAGCTTATGAAAGATCTAGTCATTCACTAGGATTCCAGCCTAACGAGCAGTGCGTGTACTTCAGAGGTGCTCTTCTTGGTAACATGGGTATACGTACTAAAATTTGACACTTGTGCGGTTCCCCATCTGTCGAGACACGACCGACAAGCGTGGTTAATAGTCGAGCGCCTGCAGCCTGAGTGGTAACACCTATTTACTCCTGCTGTCGAATGGTTGCCTTGCGGCAACCATTTTTGTAACTTTTAGCACTTCGCAATTTGTGGTGCAATAAAGGAAGATATAAACCCCTTTTATCGTATGTTCGTAATTCATGATGCAATCAATAAATATATATAAAACCTTCTAAGCATTTCATATGAATTCATAGTTCACTAAATAAGTATATCGAAACCGTTATAATCAAAGTATTATTCAACATAAAAACACGAAGAGACCCCACAGAAAATTTAACGATTGTTGCAGGGCTGCTGGCTAGAAGAGCTAAGCTAATTTGTCACGACACATGCTCATCAACTTGAGGAGATACAAATCCCCGATGACGGCAAATTATTCATGACGTCGCGTTTCATATCCACTACTAAGACCTGTTGTTCACCAATTCTTATTTAGAAAGCTTCACCAGCACAGAAAGTACCTCGAGAACGCGCTTTGCCTCCTTCACCCGCTCCTCGTCTACGAAGAAACAGGCAAGATCGAAGAGACTGTTGTGCTCGCCGTACAGATCCGTGGCCATGTCAACCAGCTGTTGTAACCTGTAATTCATAAGCGTTGTCACGCACAGCCTTGCCATCATTTTTTTGGAGCCAAGTTAGATTTTTTCACAAACCAAGCAAGCTAACGTAAATAAGGTTTAAACACTAAGATATTCTATTCAATATGATCAACAAATAATGATTTTCCAAGATCACATGTCATTTAAGTAAACTTTAAAAGATAGCAACTAAAACGCCGTAAGTTATTGAAGGAATCTCCATGAGGCAAGGAAACAAGTAATGTTAACTCACTTGTTAGTGTCCTCTCGCTTGATGAGCTCCCTAGCAAGGCTTTTCCTGAAGGGGATGATGTTGTAGTTACTCTTGCACTCGACCACGGATGCCCATGCCGCATCCAGGTCTCCTCTGTACACGAAGAATAGCTGTCATGTCAATGCAGCAATTGCTCGCAATATTCTTTACTTTGATGAACACGATCGCGGCGAAAAATATCCCAAATGTATCTAATTGTATTTTGCAGAGGCTATTTGATTTACATACAATTTCGTTTTGTCGCTCCGTAACAATATCGGACAGAACCAAAACATTCTCAGACTCTTATTACTAGAATTATTCTTGAACATTTTTAATACAGAAGAAACCTACAGTCGCGTATGAATTCCGTTAGAAGGAACACCACCGTAGCCAGAAGACGCAAAAAGTGCACCGGTACTCATGAAGTATCAAAGAAGGTACTCCAATATATAAACAATTAAGAACGTGTAGCAACCTACGATGAGCAGTTAACGTGTTCAAGTTTTCAGATGTTACCTAGTGCAATATACATTTAGGTATTATTAGCAAGGATTTGACGACTGTTACAGAGCTCTAAAAGAGAAATGAGGACTGGAACAAAGCTCACTTGACTAGGTAGGCTCGCACGATGGGGTTGAAGAGACGACGAGAGGGTGCAGCAAACTGACCGTCTAGAATAGCGCGCTCTAGTCGAGACACCATCTCCACGTCACCGCTTTCAGATGACGGTGTGAGAATGCGGTTGCACAACAAATCCTGACAAGTGCATCACCAAATTAGCTGCTTCATTTTAATGTTATTAATTCAGTTAGTCGGGCGCTTTCATTAAAACAAACACTTAGTCGTGTATTCATTTTGCAAGAGTATCGCTCATCAAGGAACTGGTACTCGTGAAAACTTTTAAATTTCATGCAAAATATACCGTATTGACAGGCAAAAATCAATACTATAAGAAAGTAGAAAGCATTTGCTCGGAAATGGTACCTTAGGGCATCTACGAAGGCACAGAAAACGGCCTCATGAGCGACTTGGTGTAGATTTTGTATAGGTCCTTCCAAGTCCAATAAAATTGAGTAAATGACTAATGATGATCAAGTAATACAAGTACACTTACTATCCCATGATCTTTGCCTTCGGGAGCAGGATTTATTTCTCCAGAAGCATGTCTTTTCTTCGCCTCTGTCTCCAAGAACACAGCAGCATCTGGAGAAAAAATAGAATAATCAACAAAACCGTAAGCCCCGTGACAACCGTTAAAGATATAGGTAAATTTGAGAAGTAGGGAAACCACCTTGTGAACGTGAATTACACAAACGGATAAGCAACAGTGTTCTTATTAACGAACCTACAAACGTCCCAGGACGAAATAACTAAAATATACCAAATGAGGCTTCCTCTCATTAACCTCAATTGTAGGCCCTTATCGTAAAGAATACAAGTGTATAATTTTAATTGACAAAAGTGAGCGACTACCAAAGACATGGTGTACACAAATGACCTATATTAATGTTAGGTAATAGAAAATTGACTTATCGAACCGAAACGTTGAGATACACAGAGCTCTGAAAAACGTAGACTGTTTCGGTCTTTCATCAAGAATATGACTAAATTTTGTGGAAGTGAGCCCATCATAGAAGCTATACACGACTGATATTGACTGAGTAAACTCTCCTTGCAGTTACTGTTCACCTTCAATTCTGTCGGCGTCCACATAGAGATTGGCAATCTTGAGGATGGCCTTTGATTTGAGCAGAGCATCAGGCTCAATTTCCCAGATTTTCTCGAGCATATCGAAGGCAAGCTGCGGCTGGTTGGTTTTGTGGTACAGGTTGATGAGGTGCACGCGCAACCCGACGCCCACTGGGAACTGGTGGGTCTCCTCCAGCATCTGAGCAGACACACAAATACTTGATGGTCAACGAACACGTCAAAGACATACAAACGCTTGGATAATTTGAAAACAAAAATTTAGAGAATGGTCGTACATTTTGAATCAAAAAATTTCTCAGTAAGTTTTTTAAATATGTTAACTTGTATTAGTGTAACCGCAAGCTCTCAATAGTTTCTTTTATGCTCTTCGTTGCTTAATTATTCTTGAAATTTCTTCTCTCTTAGGCGAAACGTCACTTCAGCCATACCTTAATAACTCGGAACCACAATTATACTGAATCACATCACAAGAATGGAATTCATACATAAATTTTCGCCTCTGCAACAGCAATCACAAGTCCAGACAGCGAAGGCTTACCTTGAGCACATTATTGGCCTTTTCCAGCTCATCAGCGTTGCAGTACGCAATCAATAAATTAGTTAGCATAGGCTTAGGGTCGCGGCCGCTCTCCGTGCAATTCTCCACTGCTTCTTCCAGCTGTTCCACCGACATTTTGTTCTGCATAGAGTAAGCGTTTCATTACATTACAACCGACTAAAGCAACATCAAAATCCGCTTTAAAAGATCAGTTACAATCAGGTGGAGAATTTCTGGCCAGAAGAGCAAAACAATCTCAACATCGTAAAACTTTTAAAAAGGAATGGAAATCACGGTCAATCAGTCATTGGAAGACCCACTGACTGTGCACTGCTACACCAGAGATACAGTCGAGCAACTGATGTCAATTGAATGACTCACGTAGGAGAGGAACTGAGGACGGCGCTCGAGCTGGACCTTTTTTAAGGTGCCAGAGGCGAGGCAGCTGAGAAGCGTGTTAACTTCAGACGTAGCTCGGCGACCCAGCGCGTAGGACAAAGAAGCCTCGCGTTTCTTTGAGATGGACAAGCCACGCTCCTTCAAAGCCTGCAACATACTAGAGTCTAGGTCTCTACTTGCACTGAATGCTTTTTTGCATGTACATGATGAAAGTCGGTGAGCAGTACGTTAATGAAAGGTTAACCTTGTTATCTTAGCAACCACCAATTATGTTGGCTATCTTCATACACCAAGAAGTAATCAAGCCCAAATAAGTTTCATGAATTGCTGGTCAA
This sequence comes from Trinorchestia longiramus, assembly GCA_006783055.1. Taxonomy (NCBI): domain Eukaryota; kingdom Metazoa; phylum Arthropoda; class Malacostraca; order Amphipoda; family Talitridae; genus Trinorchestia; species Trinorchestia longiramus. The sequence continues at coordinate 47,650 of VCRD01001364.1, forward strand.
AGACTCTAAACTACACTGATATTCAACCCTAATGAACTTGCACTTTCTGAATTATAACTTCGTTATTACGTTCTCAAGGGCTCAGATGAAGTATCAAAATATAATGAAAGTGAACACGTGTGAGTTTACGAAATCAGTCTCGACGTAAATAGATGAAAGCAATAACCCTGGACTCACAGTGAGAAGCGCAACCCAGTCGAAGTCCTCTGAGGCAGACCCGCTCCTCTGACTGATGTCCAGTAGGAAGCGACCCACCACATCCTCGACGTCCTGAGCCACCGGTTCTTCGTTGCTTTGCAGTTCACCTGTTACAAAAACGGTTAGAAATGACTTGTCCAATAATCTTAGGTATCATATAGATTTGGTATCACTATTCATTTGGATATTATTGCCATTTGTCTTTCTCGTTTTTTACTTCATTAAGCCATATCAGTCTTACCATATACTTCTAGTGTTCGCTATTGAGCACATGGATTCTTATCTTTTTTGTAACCTTCACTCTCGATTTAGCTACCGTAAAAAAGAGCACACAAATAAATACCTATTTTACACTCACAGTTAAGTCTCTACACTTCAAATTTAGCGTTGAAGCTTCTACAGCCTTATACCCTTCTCCACCTTCTCCATTACTCGTTCATTTGCAGGAATGCATCTAGATTTGTCAGAAAATTAAATTTCTTTCATCGCTTTTCTTTTCAATCTAAAACTAATTCCTAACAATTTTAAAAACGACGAACAACAAATACTTTATCACTGCAAAAAATAAGGAGGCAAGAAACAAGATTTGGCGTAAATGCCGATACTGTTCCAGTAACAGCTGATGAACGCAGGTAGTAAAAACGAACTATCGCGATCCAGATTTTATAACATCTTCCACAGAAAAGAAGGATGTCTGAGGATGAGCCCTACTCATGATCATCCTGGTTGCTGTTGTTGTTTGCCCAGCCGGTGATCCGGCGGAAGCTCAGGAGTGTGGGGAAGGCTGGGATGGCGGACAGATAGGAGGGAAATAGGTTGAGAGTGAAGGGACACAGAAAAGGAAGGTTGCCGTCGATACCGGGTCCAGCTATATGTCCAGAGGGATAAGGTGGGTAGGAGTGTTGGGACAGCTGAAGAGGTGGCTGGTCGTTTAGTCTGCGGCGCTGCAGGCAGGGCATGTGGAGTCCTGCGCTGCTCCTATTCGGGAAGGGATCGATTTGTTCAGAAATCGGTGGAGGGGAGAGTTGGAGGACCCTGTTGGGGTCCGCTGCAGAGATGGTCTGCTGAGGAGTGGAGGGAGGTTAGAGATTACCTATAGGTGGAGGGAAGGCAGTCTCCGTTTGGAGATAGGTGAGTTATGAAGGGTAGGAAGTGGGATTGGAGGGTGTTTCATGCTGCGTGGGCCGGAGGGTTGGATCACTGTGAAGTAGTTGGGGGGGGGGGCGAGGGCGAAGGGAGCTGAGGAGGTACTGGGAGCAGAGAAAGGAGAGGTGGTCGGGTACTGGGAGCAGAGGAAGGAGAGGTGGTCGGCTACAGGGAGGACCTCCGTTTCCCTGTGAAGGTGCGAAACGGAAGCCATTTTGTGGGATCCGTTGGCTATTCGATGGGCGACGTTCTGGATTGCTTGGAGTTTTGCTATAGATGAGGGAGAAGCGTTGGGGAACCAGAAGGGAGGTGTGCGACAATTGAGTTGATGAGGGCCTTGAATGTGACAGTAATGGTTTACTTTTGCAAGCCCCAGGAGGAACCAGCAATGGCTTTTACGATGTTCAATCTATTGCAAGCCCTCTCATAAATTGTGTTTCTGTGAGGGGTGAAGGTGGAGTGACAGTCGAAGGTAATTACCAGGATCTTGGGGAACAGACAGTGTGTTAGCAGGTGACATGAGGGTTGGTGCGGGATTGGTGGGTGTCAGGAGTGAAGAGGGGGATTGGGATTTAGCTATAGATACTGTGAGGCCTTTTTGTTGAGCTCATGTAGCAACGTCAGAGGAGTAGGCGGAGAAGATAACGAAGGCGTCAGGGATTTTGACTGTTGTGGCTAATGACGTGAAGACATCTGCGTAAGAGGTGATGAAAGGTGCAGTGGAACGATAGGAGACAAGTAAGTTGAGGAGTGCTGGGGATATGACGGAACATGGATGCCCGCTAGGACGCGTCTGGAAGTGGTGGCAGATGTGGAATAGAATATAATGAAAACCAAGCTGAGTTCGTGAGCGTTGAAATCGCTCATTATGATGATGTTCAGGTCCGTTTGATGATCGTGGAGGTGGGAAATGTCAGGGGAGGGCAGAAGAGCAGGAGGTTGGAGGGAGTATGTAAATGTTGTAGAGTCTGTAGGGGCTGTTATTTAATGTGACAATGATGGCTTGGTGTTCTATTGTGTTATCACCTGGAAAAAGATGATCTGAGGGGAGTAAGGAGAAAGCGATGGAGTGGTGTATGAGGAAAGCCAGGCCCCCGCCGCCAGCCCAGTGGTCTGTCGCAACGGATGAAGGAATAGGAGGGAAACGGGCGAGGTTTTGAGGAGAGCGAGAGTTTTGTTTCCTAGATAGCAGCTATGAAGACGGAATGAGTGGACATGAAGTGGGTGAGTTTTGAAGAACAATGCTAGACACCATTGCAGTTGTATTGGATTAGGGGGAATAAGTGGGGAGGAGGGATAATTGGTGATGGAGTGGGTGGGGGAGGTGACTGAGGAGAGGAGGGGTTTGAAGAGGGGAGGGAGGTAGATTAGGGGTTAGGCTGGATGGGCTGTCTGGCTTTCCGCGAGGCAGAGGCCCGGGGTTGACCAGAGCAGGACGGGCAAGACCAGAGATGGGAGTAGTCAGCATCCCCATCGAGGCGAGAGCAGCGCCGATAGACCCAGAGATGGCAGAAGGGACATAGGAATGAGACTTATGTTGGTGACGCCACCAGGCTAAAAAAGCGGCAGCAGTGGAGAGAGAGGCACTTTAGCCCCGGAGCCCGCCAGGAGAGTTTCGCCCGCTGAGAAGAGGTACTCCCAACCCGTAGAGGCCCGAACATCGGAAGATGAACATCCTGGTCATCCACATCAGTACCCATGGACCACATGGCAGGTGACACCCACAGGAGTAGTAAGAACCCTCACATAGTACGCCCACAGTCATTGAGCATATAGCAAATAACACAAAAGTAGAAAGAACCTTCCCCCGGTACACCCACAAGTATAGACCACATAGTAGGTGACACCAGCACGTATCCCTTAGCAGATAACACCCGTATGTATCACATAGCAGATGGCACCACAGTACAGAGAATATAAAGTTGTGTCATGTAGGAAATCTGGGTTATTACGTCATGAAAAGCCGTGACGTAACACACATCCAATGATAGCACACAAGCGAAGTTCATGAATTATGATGTCGTGAGAATGATTACTTCTATGTACTGTTGTTTTTTTGGTCGTGATGGATGCTTCTGCGAAACCTTATAAAAAAGCGTTCATTCTCGAATTGTTTGAATAACATCAAAGACGGCTTCAAATTTAGGTATTTAATTTTCCCGCAAAATTAATAGCAGAATTGATTGCTGCATTTGGAAACTGGGAATGTCTTGAAAAATTAATTTAATAATCAAATAAGATGTTATCTAATAAATAGTGTAATGAAGGTGCTAATAATAATTGGGTTAACTAACCTGAGCTAAGAACATTCTTTCTTCATAATACTCATAATAAAAAGTGACTATTCAGTGAGTAAATATTTTTTGAAGCTCCTTCAATTTTGCCCGCATACTGATGAATTGATTTCACCCTCCATACCTTTTCATCTTTGTACTAATGCTTTGTTATATGCAGATGTGTTTGTTCTTTTCATCTTGTCTATTCAAAGTATGAATGCATTATTTTTGCCGAGCTAATGCTGCCGCATTTTCACTAAAATCGTGCAAAATCGTCATGCTCTTACAACACAATTGTAATACTATAGTCACCTCTAATTCGGTAAACGCCAGGTATTCAGTAGCTTCGAAGTCGCGGTCGCTTAACACGTTCTCCGTAATTCCCTTCAACTCCCTATATCTTTTTATAATATTCCTTAATTCAGTAATGGAACGCGAACTAAACTGTTGCGATAAAATGTTCACTGGTTAGAAGTGACAACCCCGACTTTGGAATTTTATGACCACCTACCTCTGACGAACATTTCAATAGATAAAAATCACTCAAGCATCTAGGATGTCGGTAGAGGCGCTAGTTCGTACATCTGCTAATCCACATCTTGAGAAATCAACCAATCAGCGTCTGTTAGAATACTGACGTAGGTATGATGTCACCCTCTAAAAATGGTGACGCCACAGTGGTCATGACAGTATTTGAAACTACTAGTATACTCTATACTGTGGGTGACACCCACACGAGTAGGGAGTCCCTCACCTGGCAGAGACTCGGCAGAGTCCTCGTTCTCCTGGGGAAGCCGGTCAGGCTCACGCCCCACCCTTATTTCACTCAGGAGCGCTGCGCTGCTCCAGTAGTCCTTGGTGCGGACAGTAGCGATTGCCAAGTCGCGCCGGGCATTCGGCGCGATACGGAACCGATAGTGTTGCACTGCAGTTAAACGAGATCAAGTCAAACTCAAAAGTAGTGTGAGTGAGGCCAACAAAATAATATAGAAAAGAAAAATGTCTAATCTTCAGTAACAATTGCACAATGGATGCAAAGAAAGCCAACACAAGGTTGAGAAAGCTCATTATGATTGAAGAAGCTTACTGATATACTTCCCAAAGTAATTAACCATCAAATTTGAAGGCAATTGAGGCCTATTCAAGTTTTATGGTTAGATTTAGAGCTCGGATGAATTGAAAAATATAAGAATAGAATAGAATAGAATAAGGCAATAGGAACGAGCCGTTTGGCCCATTCTTGGTTCAATACCGAAGTCCCATGCCGTCTAAAGTAAATCCATCAGTCATGCACGTACACCTTAACCACGTAAGTCAATTTAGTCGTGTGCACACATATCACTCACGCACAGG
>VCRD01001364.1:59578-74983 GCA_006783055.1 Trinorchestia longiramus
AAAGAAGCGTTTTGTTTCAACAAAAATCATTAAAAGACAATACAATAATATCAATGACAAGGAAATAATTATCTAACGGAAGCAATACTCGAACACCATAGTCTGAGCTGACGATATCCTTATTGATTACAATTGCGTTTCGCTGATTAGCTCTTAAACTGAAACCAGCACTAATTTTCCCTTAAGGTGCACACAAAGACATCACCAGCATACACCACTCTTCCCTCTGAGAGGAGCTTCAGAATTCTATGTATTCTGAAATCCACACAGCTCTTTGGATGATAGCTGCCCGTAGAACATATTTACATAAGTTCTGTACAAGTATGCCACTGCCTGTATATCTCACATGAAAAGGATTCAATTATGAAAACTTTAGTGAAGTTAAAACAACAAAAATCAAATGTATACATATCTTGGATTTTTACATGTAGACGTAAATGAAGTTAAAAAGAGACTGAACACTAATTATCAACTGAACTTCATGCTTCCCTCTGTACAAGCCACTGAAGAATAAACGTGAACACATTTCTCAGCAGACATGCAGCAGTGGCATGATGCGTGCTTGTATTGAGATGTACCTCAGACACACAACACAACGATGGCGTACAACTACACACAACACAACGATGGCGTACAACTACACACAACAACACCCGTGCCTGTAGCTGCGTGGTGCACACAAGTGAGGTTGCAATGCATCCTAGGTCGAGGACTTGGATGGGCGTCCAGTTTCCATTTATGCATCATATCAAATGATCATAAACTAGTGCAGCAAACAAATAGCCTAAGTGAAAATACGAACATAATTCAACTACGTAAATATTAGGGGACACGAGGGACAACCTTGTTTATAACAGTAACAGAATAAATTTTTTAGGTTTATGAAATTATATTATGTATTTATAATAGAAGCGTGACCTGATCTAACACAGACGATAAACTCTCGCAGGCCAGTGACACTTTAAAAAAGTATATTTTAACATACGCTGACGAGGGCAAATATAGTTCTGCCACTATATAGGGCGACCCAAAAAAGTTAACCGGAATTTCATTTCTGTTTATTGATATCAAGAATACCAATCTAGGTTAGTATACTTATCCGTGATTGAAGCAGTTTGATTCATATATACAATAACAAACAGACCATTCTCTTATGCACAAAATTGATTTTCTAGATACCAATAAATAATAAAAAAATCTGTTGCAAAAAGGAACAGTAGAAGAAGAGAATAGCCACAGAACACATAGTTTACTGTTATATGCACTTGACGTTATAATTCCACAATACATTACCGAAAAAAAATTACCCTTTAGACAGACGCCCACAAGTATGAGGCTCGACACTGCACCACCTAACAGAAGACTGATTAGATTGAGACAAACACAGATGAATACGAGGAAAGCTACATGATAACAAAAACTGTGACTACACAGCTTCACCAATTACCCTGCTCTGGAGTGCCCCAAAATCAGAGCATGGAATATGTTATCGTTGATGGGAAGGTTGCGCTCCTTCATCACCTCCAGGATGCTGGTCGCGCCCTCGATGTCTCCAAGCTGCAACAGGTTACAAGTTTAGTGCATGGCAACAGGCTAACACATGACATCTTCTAAAACTCATGCTATTTACACCGAATGACTGAAATACCTTCCTCAAAAATAAACGCTGCTTGTACGCATCCTGTTCACCAGAGAAGCACTCAAGCAGCACAACAAGGTGCAGCTTAAGACGTCAATCAGCCTCACAAATAGAAAAAGTTGCGAGAAGAAAATAAGGCCACATAACCACAAACATAATAGACTCTCAGAACACTCATCTAAACACACACACACACATGAGAAGCGCTACGTCCTCTAACTGCAACAAGAGAGAACCTATTTTTAAATACATGGCTTTAGGTGTAAAACTAGTTGAAGAAAATGCTCAACATGTCAATTGTTTATTCAGAGCACAAGTCTAGCCTTGACTATATAGGGACAAAAAATTATAGTGGAAAACCAAACTGAAGTACGATCATTCAGTGCTCAGCTACCAAAGCAGTAGTCACACTGACCAGCTGACCTGGGCATAGCGCATGATGAGCCTCTGGTACGTGACGCGGTTGGGCTCAATGTGCTTGCATTTGAGGCGCTCCAAAAATTCCGAAGGAGAGAAGCCATGCTCGTTTTCAATGTAGATGCGAAGTAGAGCGTTATAGTGAGATAAATCCAAAGGCAGCCCTGAAAATATTGCATGATAAGGTAACGTGGAGATTAGAATTTAAAAGAACATAAACAACAATCAAAAGAATGCAATAAAATAATTGATCACTCGCATTAATGTACTGTAGCTGGTTGCAGCTACTGACGGTCTATATTCCTTTGTATGATTTCCGGTAGCTGTTCATTTTCTTATCCACTGCTTGTAGTACTAAACATTTTCACGAGCAGCTTCTCTCATTCTTTCTCTATCCATTGTCTAATTCTAAGAAAGAGTCAAACTTCCTCATAAGGAATGAGCTTATGGAGGCACTCATTTACTGAAGATCTTTCCTATAAATGTGATACAATCTTTCGTTACATCGCATTCACCTGTAAAATTAATAAGCCCTAAATATTTTGTGAGAGTAACAGAAAGGCTAAGAAGCTAACAACATAACTAACGAAGGAATAAGTAGAATTATAATGAAACTATACAATGGTTAGACTATACGTTGATGTCCAGTTTTTTCCAGTAATATGTATAAATTTTCAATAGACAAGTTTCATTTTTTCCCCAGCAATCATACCTTTGAAACTTTTCAGTAAAAATGTTCTATATAAGTTACATACCACGATTTTCAAAAATCTGCCAGAGGCTGTGGGCAAGCTCTGTGCGGGCTGACGGCAGCTCCTCAGGCATGATTGAACCACAACACCGCAGCACCACCAGCGCTTGTGAGGAGCTCACAGAGTCTGTACACAATATATTATGAAAACCTCAATACAAAAGTAATACAAAATATCATGAGAACCTCAAAGCATTAGCAACACAAAATACCATGAGAAATTCAATACAATAGTTGTTCCCCAGCTCCTGTCAGCTCAGGTAGCCAGCATAGCGCAAGAAACAAGCCACCAAAACAGAATCCTCCCAAAGTTGAGTTATGGAGTGTATGTTGTGTTGTTGCCTCTGCATAGCCAGATCCAGGCAGTGCAGCAACACGTGTTTGGTGTCATGTGAGGAATCCTGACAGAAAGGACATGTGTTCGGGGTTGTGGGGTCCAGTCTGTGTTTGTATGACTGTAGGGATGGGTGGTGTCCACACCTAAGTCTGGATAGTCAGACTATCTGTTCTGTTTAGTGTTTTTTCTGTCGGGATGATTGAAGGGGAAGGGTATCGTAGAATAGTGTTTAGTTCCAAGTGTTGGAATGCTCTGTGTGTTAATGTAGTGTGTATGTGCTTTAGAATGTTATGATTTCCTTCCTGTCCCGTGTTCACAGATGGTATGGGGGAAAGACCATGTACCTTCTTACATCGCTGCTGTACTACTGTTCAACATAAGACACAGAGTTCATGAATAAGTAGTGCAAGCTTTCACCTTCAACCAAAACTAGGATGAATACTTTAAAATTATCATCTAAATCACCTATTAATTAACATGCTGTGGGTTAAAAGTGAAGTTCTTACAAGTAACAAATAAACACTCAACATATTCTAATACATAAGGTTAGTATATTGGAGTAGACTAACTGTAATAATTAACACCACACATAGAAGCAACTTCAAAAATCAAATCTTAAATTTAGATGGCTTCTTCCAATAAGAAGTGTCACAATTACTGCTTCATCTTTTGTATCCTAGCAAGAGTGAGCAACACAGTTGTAAATGAGCAATTCAGAGATCATTCCAATGTCACACAAAAAAGAAAGATACCAAAATAATAGAAAATTAAATAAGGAATACCATAATTACTTGCTTGAACTTATAATTCAGTATTTTTAGTACTCTGCTGAGATATTAGAAAGAAACTTACTTGTTTGTTTAATATGAAAAACAGCATCTTGGAACAAGTCGAATGAGATGCATCCTAATTGTCGTCCATCAGTGTTGAGTCGCTCCAGAACATTGCTGAGCTTAGACGTGTAGCCATCTCGTTCAGTTCGTCTCAGTGACTTGTGTTGAACAGCAAAAAACCTGGAAAAAATCATGGAGTATTAGAAAGGTCTACTGAATAATATCAAATGTTATGCAAGACAAAGCAATCATTTTCAATAGACATACAGAAGCTATTTACAAAATGTATATGCAGTTAAGGTTCATTCCCCAGAACTGTCACAGTCTATTTATGCCTGACCATTGACAGCTAGAAGAACATGTCCAGCACCTGTTCTTAACTTCCCCCCTATTAACTACAATACATGACATATTTCGATTACTAAATGATCATGAGTATATAGTCCTTAACCTACAGACATGGTATGCAATATAGCAAAATTAAAGTCAGTCAGTTCAAAAGCGTTTTGTTTCAATTTTTATGGGTAAAAAGAAAAGTGACTTGAGATTAAAAGCAAACCTTTCTTGCCAGTATTCTGGAAAGTATTTAATTCATTCCTCATCAACAAAAGTCTGCATAATTTAAAAGTATAAAATTGGTTGAAAAACTCAGAATAAACTTCCACTAAAGCTTGGCAACTTCCTCAAAAAATCAAAAAATTTTGCATAGCAAAAATGAAAATGCATAAAGTTTAATATTTAAAATACTGATATCAGTTTGCAATTTGAAGGCCAGTATTATGGAAGAGAATAATAATCTTTACAATAATATTTCTGAGCTACTTAGAACAAAGTACAATTTTAATACAATTAATTTTCATACATAATACCCAATAAAGTATTTAACAGTTTACAATAAATAGTTATTGGTAATATAATTATCTCAGAGTACCAATTCAGTTTCAAGACAAACTTTTTTACTCAAATACATGCAAGCAGTTATTCAAAACATCTACAGATTTTGAGAAAGAACACATAATATACATACATAGAAACTAGAACTCACCTTGCACTTTGTATGTGGAAGTTTTTTGAGGCAATATTTGTACTGCAAGGCTTGAGGGCCCTCAAGCATACAGAAGTCTCTGCAAAGTTCTTTAGAGACCGCACAATTCCAATGGAGCGGAGGAGGGCAGACATTTTTAGGAATTGACACACTACTACAAATGATGGAGAGCAGAAAAAACTGCTGATTAAACAACTGTACCTGAGGCAATTTACTCTGCACACAGCCATACATAAAAAAGAATAGTTATTATTCAGTAGTTTATACAGCAGTTCATAGAAACAGTTAACACAGAACACCAATAAACATTTAAATATGATCACTTTCAATTCATTCAATGGAATTATCTCACGGGTTTTATTACGCAAGGTAGTAACTTCAATACAAGAATGCCAACTACCTCAGACCAAAGCAGCACATACAATAATGTAATCCAACACTCAGGATCAATTAAGTTCTATCACTAACTGACTACCCCACCCATGATCTAAACATCATAAATAACCCACTAATGCTGGGTAATCCTGCCAGATGCATCAATACACTTTAGTTGTCATTAATATCATTAAATAACTAAGTATCACAATTCTGATATTTTCCAACACAAAGTTTGTTGCATACAAATAATACTGAACTAATTTACACAAAATATGAGGCTTTCTATGTCTCACTTATTCTTAACATTAACAGAACTATTCAGAACATCAGCATCTGTTTAGCATCACAAATGGTGTCAGTAAATACAGTAACTCATGAATTTGTATAGAATTCCCACAAATTTTACAATAATTTTAATCTTCAGATATTTCAATTGTAAGTATTTCCATCAGCTTATTAACATCTTAAATGGTTTTAACTAACTTCTTGAAAAATGTTAAAGCAACAGCATGTCAGAAAAACTAATATTTGAAATAAGAAATATTTTATGAATTTAACATAAGTGTAGCCTAGTTTCCAGTTTTCCTACAGCAAAGCAGCATCAACTACCAAAATTGAATGCTCAGTTCTGCATGTGTTAAGCACAATTAATTTACCTCATTACACATCTAAGTTAAATTATTTCAAAGAAGATATTTAATGTTTTTAATCACATAATGTCTTATAAGTACATGTCTTCATAATATTACAAATAAATAACAATCTTCACACTAGGTAGAAATTATATGGCCAATGAGTAACACCATTGTAGTAAGCATCAATATAGTTGCTCCTGAGCATCAATAAAATCACCAAAAAGCATCACTAAGTAGGTTACAATTTCAGAAATAGAAATCTAAAATGACAGAGGTAACAAAATTACTAAATCCCAATTTCTATAATTTTGCCTAAATTTTAATTTTTTCTACATCATTTGATATTTATCATTTAATACATCCTGATTTTCTATAATACTTCAAGCATTAAACTACAAATTTGCAGAACATGTACATAAACAAAATCCTCTACCAAATGACAAATTATACCTGACCCCAAAAATTACCCTCTGAAGTGAAGAACTATCTACATATATAGACAACGTATCTCCATCTTTCTCTCTCTCTGTACCTGTGTGTCCATCCCATTACTTCCTATCTATTACTAAAGTAAAAATTATTTAAGTGAAATCAGAACTGGAGCCCTCCAAAAAGGCTCCAAATAGGCTTCTGGCAAGTCTTAGACTTAGACTTGAGGGCCAGCATTTGACTGGGACCTTTGTAACAGCCTTTATTTCCCTCCAATACACACACATGCAACAGGGTGGCATCCCAGTTTTTCCCCTGTGAGCCAGGGTCATCTAAACTTATTCCTCTAGGGTCACACTGAGTCATTCAATATCAACAGAACCAGCCAAGTGAGGGCATCACTGGGAGATCCAGTTTGTCATAAACAACCTCACATGCTTAGCAGGTAGTCACATTCTAGTCAAGGAAACTGACTATTTGACACCAATTTCACTTATTCCATGCATACACTAAGAAATTTTTCATTGCATCCCCAAGAGTCATGTTACATTCCTCATCCAGCCCTACAAGTGTCCTACAAGTGCAGTGACACTCGGCCCACCAACCTGGACTCCAGCAACTGCACTGCAGCTTAGGTTCATGTCGAAGTTTTCAGTTTCTCTGTAAAAGTTCAAAAAACTCATCAGTATTAGTTTAGGAGAGTGAGGGTGTCTGTCCAATTAACCTTTTTTCTTTTTAGAGATCCTCCAACCTTCCCACAGTAGACAAGAACTGGGCCAAGACTTATGATGCGGAGCAGCACTCTAGACGAGTAGTCACCACCACCACCACCACCGAGGACATTCTTTAAATTGAACTGCAGTCCAGGGCATTGAAGCATTCGTTTCAGTGGGTGACGCTGTACTGAATAGTGGTCACAGTTCAGGAGAAAATGTTCCCCCGTTTCAACCTGTCCACATCGGCAGAGAGGAGACTCCAATAGCTGAAAACGATGCAAATGAGCTGCTACGCCCGCATGACCCAGGCGAAGACGGCTGATGGCACGATCAATGCAGAGGCACGGGTGTTCTCTTCTCACTGGAGTAGCTGGGAATTCAGTTTGTATGGCCAAAACAGAACGGGTACGCATGTATTCTAAACATTGTATTGTGGATACCAAAGCCCCGGATCGCTATAAAATGCTTCATTTTTCAGTTTTTGGCTTTCTTCTCTTACACGGTCATGTTATCGGTAAATACGGTACAGAATGGAAGTTCTGTAGATATTCATGAAAAATATTCAGATTCTGATAGTACCACAGGTAAAACTGAACAATGTAATTATGTTTCAGATCCTTTTCAATTTCAAGGGGTACTATCTGGGCTATCGGCAGATGATTCAGAATGGAAGTTCTGTACATATTAAGTATTCATTTGAAACCCAACAATTCGTCATAAACCTTCAACACATTTATCTTTATATTAAATACAAATTAGTAAAATCTAAGTCGTGGCATTTCTACAAGAACTGTCTTGTATATCATGTTTTGCTTTACGATCATGCAAAGTAAACGCATTATATTGTCTTGTTTAAATTCAATGTTTAGAAAAAATGCTTCTTTGGAACGGTTCTCACATCATAACTATGTAATCTTCAGCTGACAGGTAATAACAATGCAACACCGACAACAAAACTGCTTTGTTATGATTCGATCGTTTGACTCCTGCAGCCGGCACGAAGTTCACACGCTGGTGGCATCATAGTCGTTCGATCCTCTGAAGTACTCCCGTACCTTCTGCGCGAGGAACGTTACAATTGACATCAAAGACGCTGAAGATATTAGGATTTAAATTTTAAGTGGGAAAGTTGATATATTCGACAATTTAGCGATCCAAAATTGATTGTGCATTTTGAAAATATTTGTTATACCTAACATTGAATCAGTGTGTAAGAAGCAATAACCATTTATGTGAAATATTTAAAAAAATTCATGTCTGATTATTAAGCATGCTAATTTTAATTTGGAACTCGTTTTAACAAATCGGTTTACCTAACAGATTGTCAAGATTGTTTACCTAACAGACCTTTCACGAATATAAATGTACAGCAATATTTTAGCTTCTCAATTATTTAATTCAACTGAACAAAAATATATAAAAGAAATTGATACAACAGCTAAAAAGCCTGTTTTGATCATTAAAGGACAAAACAAGCACAAATGTCATTTGCATTTGTTATTGCATACAATGCACGTGCGCTACTGAAACATCAACAATTTATTAAAGTAAACAAACTAAAATGAAAAAATTCAATATGAAATGGCATGAAGGTTATTAATCAAAGTCTATACCAGTGTTTCTCAAAGTTTTTTCAATCACCACCCTCTTAGGACACTATTTGATATTTCACCGCCCCCTAATGATTATATTACTGTATATTATACAGTAATATACGCACCCCATTCAAGGCGTACCCTCCTACCGCCCCCTTGGATTTCCTCGACGCTCCCAGGGGGGCGGTGCGGACCACTTTGAGAAACACTGGTCTATATGGTAGTGGTGTACATGATCGTTACCTTTTACCAAAATTGTCGACAGCAATTCATTTATTGCAGTTAATGAAAAAAATATCTTGAAAATTCTTCACATAAAAAATCGTTTAACTGTTTCTAAAACTTACATTTTGAAAATCATGCAGATATTGCCATAAAAATGCTTCCACAATATCGATTAAGTGAGCCGAAACCTCTTTAGAATTACCTCTACAATCGTTGGCGGGTTATTTCTTTATTTGCCGGTTGAAATACAACACTTTTCTTCGAAATCAAATGATATAAATTCCGACATAAGCTTGACACCGCATTAACTGTATATTGGCACAGGAAAGAGTTCATCCAGTTCTTGAGCTTCAGAGATGGTAGTCACTTCTGCTCTCCATTGTTTTTTTGGCAGGGAAATAGCTTTCATATTGCTTAAACTGCTTACCAGTGCGTTACTTACACCATTGCACGCTTACTGATAGATCACATTTCTAGATTTTTACTACACATAGGAACTTGGAGTCGCCGCTGGAGATGGAGAAACCTCGGACCTAGGTGCTAACGAGTCTACATTGTACAGCACCCTGAAGGCAAAAAAATCCCCTGCCCTTCTTCTTATCTAATCTTCAACATCGTCTTTTCTTCGCTTGTTCTACGAATCATTCGACCATTCCTTGTGAAAACATGTTTTTTCTCCTAGTGTACCGAGTACAGCCTACCGTGCATTCAAATTTACCAGGTGCACGAAATTTAATTGCATGTACATACTCGTTTTTAGTAGACACTAGCAAAAATTAAAGTCACTACGCAAGAGGCACTAATTGTTGCGGAAGCTTGCCGACCTACAGACTATAGTCACTTTAACTAACGAGGCAAGGAAGCAAAGTTTCGACGAAAAATGTGTAATTTCATGTCAATAGAAACTACTAATCTAGATACAAAGAGGTAGAAGTTTTAAATAAATGGACGCTTGGTGGTAATAAAGTTTGCTAGCGCTTTCGTGGGTCATAGATGGGCACTTAGATTTTAAACATTGGGAAGCCGCCAGTATTGGGAAGGTAAATGACGCCAAAATATAAAATTCACGAATTATATACATAATGTTAAAAAAATGCGTATCTATCAAACTTAAAATAACATTTATAATAGTTGTTCTAGTAAAATACACGCTGTACATATTATCCTTACAGTAAGAATGAATAAATACGCAAATAACTAGATTTTAAGGAAATATAATATCAAGTTTGCAGTGCCATGGAACCTTCAACTGATGACAGCAGTAAATAAACGCAAAGAAAAACCCTTGCGCCGCAAAGCGGAGCGCATCAGATAGATACATCCTGACAAGTGCTTTCTGTTATTGACTGGACCTCTAATCCGCGATGACGGATCACCCACAAAATTATTTATAGACTCGAGTTGCAAGGCGTGAGTGATATTAGCATAATACACATAAAGGAATTTAGCATAAGAGCACCATGGTAGTTTGGAACAGCGAAAAGTGTCAGGTTAGAACACAATACAGCAGCACGAGTTGTAGAGCATGGCAGCTGGTGTCCACACGGGACTGCTTGAACATAGCCCTACAATTTCGGCGTTCAGATTTGCAGCAATCGATTTTGATACACACTGATACAAAACACTCCGTATAGTAGAATATAACCAAGTTTTCGCCTGATCTTAATGCTGCAAAGTGATTTCAGAAATGTGATCACAAATTCATCGGTGTAGTGTTGGCTTCTGATTTTCATTTTCATATATGTACAATTTTTTTAATCAAACTTTAAAATAACAATGCTGTATTTCGGAACTGTTCATCACTGTAGATATTAGACAGAAACATTTTGCTTAAAGACAAAAAGTTCAAGAAACATTGTTTTCACCTAGTTCTTTAAAATGAAGAATACTTCGTGCCACACAAACTCTATCAACATAATTGACCTTAATAGTGATGGTAGTAATAAAGATTGCAAAAGCTTCAATAACTCAGACAACATCGCGCCGAAGGACTCACAATTGAGACGATATCCTACGTGTTGCATCACCATAACAATAATGTAATATCACTTGTATCATTATAATAAGATTTCTAATTTACAAACAGTAACCACATATTGAAGTGATTTCAACGGTAATACAGCGGTCTCAAGAATGTTACAAGGTATTCCTGGTAAATTTTGAGCCTCGCTTCATTTAGGAAAGAATGACAGAACATTCAATCTTTCACAAAAGAAAGCCAAGTGTCACGTCACGTTCATAAGCAGAGAGCAGCTGAGCCCCAGCAATTTCAACTGCTCACAGATTTATGGACATTTACCTTCCAAAGTTCACCGGTGTGGGTCAAATACTCGATTGAATTAAAAATAATGAAATATAATTATTTTTCTCGGAAATTGACGGAAATTACACTTTTTTTACTATGATTATAGAGACGAATAGTGCAACCTGAATGAGCATAAGTAAGTTGTCAAATCCATGGATTAGGAAATTTTTTCTTAATGAGAAAATTTTATATTGGAAGTTTTACAACAGCGCCGCATTCATGCAAACACCGCATAGGTGCACTCAAAAATACGAGTACAAACTTGACAAGTAAATTTGAGTCTTTCAACAAAAGGAATTATTTAAGTTACAACCACTGTGTCATAAGGAAGTTTGAGATAAAATTTAATACTACAACTAATATGAAAAAATTCGAAGGACTGGAGATCATTGAGTGCATTAGGATTTTTTTTTCGAAGTTTTCGAGTAGATATTCAAAAAGTCACTCATTTAAGAAACATATTTTTTATACTAAAAAATCAATCCTGAAGTTAGTAAAAACGAAAACCTTGAGGCTGAAGACCTCGAGAAACTCTATCCCATTTCTAACAATGACAAATAATGTCTTCTAACACCAATTGGTCTTCCATCAACCATTGACTCTTAAGTCATAAGTACAATTTCTAATGCCACGGATGAGGTCAATCACACGAGACAACCGAGTTAATTTGACACAGGACAAGGGTAAATAGGTGACAAGTGGGAGTTACACATCAGCATTTGCAAGAAAAACAGCACAACACTGCACTGTAAAGCGGTGTGCCTACTGCACTAATGCGTGAAAAAAATCTTATACCTAGCCAAATAAATGAAGGAAATCTGGCAAGACATATTCGAACAAACGGAGTCTAGCGATTCAAAGAATTTAGTACAGTATGAAGTATACTAATAAATTGCAGAGTAAAAATAACTCATTTTCACAAGAAGACATTTTAAATTGATGGGATAATTCAGCGAATGGCTTCTCTCAATTGTGGTTATATTTGCATTAATAAAATCTTTTAAAAAGATAGTGAAAAATGTGTTTCAATTTCTTCAATTGAGAAAATCCTGTGACAACTCTAGTGTTTCGCTCTAGTCCCTCTCACGCGGGTTGCTGTCAGTAGCAGGCTGCTGTGACACAAAATTTTCATGCACATACAAAATGGAAGAAAAATCTACCATTTCCTGCAAATGAGAAAAACGTACAGCAGCTTGCAATGATTTCCTTTGGCTGGGAGAGATAAAGGAGCTTCTCCAGTGCAGCTGAGCACGCTTCTCCAATCCATTCTTCAGGCAGACGAAAATTCCATATCTAGAGAAGAATTTTGAAAGCTTAACACGAAAGAGATTTAACATCAGTATCAGAAGCCAAAAGTAGATAAGCTATTTTATTTGTACAGTAGAGGAACCTCTTGCACAAAAACCTGCATGCACACTTCTAACGACTTAGTGAACAGCTGCAACAGTTTGGTTAATGACCAGACTAGCGTTCGGCCCTGCCCTTCAATAAGACGCGAGTGGAGAGAAAAGATCTTGTTCGTCGACGCGAATCTTCAGCAGATGCAACTGCGCCCTTTTAGCAATGGCCTTCTGCAGACCGTCTGCTACACACATCCACCCACACACCCATTCATCTTAGGTTATTAAGTAAAGAATGCAGATAGAGTGAATTAATACATTGGTATGTGTAATGTTAACAGAGTGTGTTGAAATGACCAAGCCCCTAACCGAAGAAAGAGCTGAATTAGTCCAAGAACTTTTCTTAAAATATGATGGAACTAGAAAATGAAGTGAACAATGAGTATATATTATAAATGTCTGTACTTTCCCCAATGATGAAGCCACAGGCTGATGATAAACAACTCTCTTCTTCGAAGTCCTGCACTCGAGCAGATCGCAAAGAAAGCTCGCTAGGAGGCATGGCTGTCGTGTTGCTCAGTAAGGAGGCTGGGGATAACCTCGTCCTTGCCCCATCATAGTCTGCCGCTGTGCCTGCTGATTCTGCTGCTGTGCCTGCTGTTGAGGTTGTCCCGTTGTCTGCTGCTGCTGTTGCTGTTGCTGGGGTTGCTGCTGCTGCGGCTGTTGCTGTTGTGGCATGGGCCGCTGCATGTGAGACATGAGTTGCGACTGCTGGTTGGTGTTGCTGGTGGTTGTCACGGCACCCATCATCATGCGGTGATGCATCATGTTGCTCTCAGGACCACCCGCACCCGCACCGCCCATTGCCCCACCTCCCCCACCACCGCCCATACCTCCACCGGGCCCTAAACTACCACCGGACATGGTGCCGCCACCAGCCATGGTCGCACCCCCACCTCCTCCAGCCATTCCTCCCATTCCTGGTCGAGCGTAGGCCTGGCCACCGCTCATCATACCCATGCTGCCAGCTCCAGACGTTGTCTGCACAAACACAACGCAAGGTAAAACAAAATTCATCACCTCTAATAAATTTTTAGTTTACATCTGTTGTATCAAATAATAAAAGATTTTAAACTTGAGTGTTATTAATCTCATATATGGTACAGCAAGTTTGGAGATTGACTGAAATGTGTAAAGGTTCACAATAATTATATGCCATGCCGTGAAACATAAATTCAATAAAAGTGGTGCGCTAACTTCCAAATGTTCGGATATGAATTTCTAAGTTTCGTTTACAGGAAGTAGATGAAGGAAACGAGAAGTTTTAATAGATTTAGCATATGTGTAACGCTGAAAATTTTTTTTTCAAGAATCTGCTTCAACTTCTAAACAAAACTATGGTTAAGCGCAAAGAGACGTTATAAAACGCTTTAATACTATCTAGTGAATGACCTGCATGTATTGGGGCCGCTGTACGATTTGTCCCTGACTCATGTAGCCCGTCTGTTGTGGAGTCCTCATGCCCAGCATGCTGGGGCCCTGGTAACCGCCCTGCTGGTAGCTGTGGCCCATCATTGAGGCCCCACTGGCACCCACTCCGGCGCTGTTCATCATGGGACCCTGTTGGTAACCGCCGTACTGGGCCGCCATGGCAGCAGCGGGGGAGCTGTTCACACCCTGAGCACCCGGCCCTCCCGCCCCTGGGTTGTACATCTGCCCAGGCTGCCCTGGGATGCTCTGGCGTGCTGCCATGGCGCCTTGCATCGCTGCCGCTGGGTTTGTGTACAGTCCTCCAGGCTGCGGCCGTGCTGCCATCGCTCCTGAACGGACGTGGTGGAAAGTGACAACAGAATAAAGAACATCAACTTATTTCGCGTGCTATGAAAATTGCGCATAAAGTTAATTACTGATAACAGCACCATTGGATTTCATCAAGATGCTTTATAGACAGGTATATGAACTCCGTGCTTCAATTAAGTTAATTTCGCATTCTGCTCACTGAACTACACTAAAATTTGGCCCCTAAACTTCATCATACAATGCCAGTGAGGTCTGCTTTGTCACGATCAAGAAGACAGTTCACATAGACCCTGGGTCTGTTAGATGTACCGGAAAAAGCACATCAGCTGAACTATGTAGCACAACTCGCAACCTTTAGATCATAATCAGGAGCGTTTCAGGTATACCGAATTTAAGCTCAAAGATATACACGCTTAAAAAATAAATAAATAAATAAAATGAATAATAAATTCCAGTTGGTCGGTTTGTCAAAATCTTCACAAAGTATCGTAACTTCAGGGATCCCAGACACACTGAACGCAGACACTAGGACTCAATAATTGCTGGACACCTCATGCCCGCTGTGAATTGTCATGTCGCTTCAACAAAATGTTTTACAAGAATGCAACGCTACGAAGTAGATAAGGTTTGTTCACAACTATAAAAGTATTGTTTGAACTAAAATTTATGTAATGATATGTGCTTATTTATTATTTTGAGCTTATTTAACCCATACACTAAGAGCAGTAATGGCTGTGATATGACGTTCGAAAGAGCAGCCATCAGTCCACACAACTACCACATCTGACCAGTTAATTTATGTAGTGATGTAGTAAAACGATGCTTGGTACGTCAAATAGAGCAAATGGGGCGTTTCTTTAGAGCTTAGTAGAACGATGCTTGGTACGTCAAGTAGAGCAAATGGGGCGTCTCTTTAGAGCTTAGTAGAACGATGCTTGGTACGTCAAGTAGAGCAAATAG